>JAQQSW010009527.1:0-13212 GCA_028646575.1 Pseudocheirus occidentalis
GAAGCAATTTGAATACTGTGAAAACACAATTAGGATAACCCAAGATCTTGCAGCTTCTAGATTGAGGGATCAAAGGGCTTGGAATATGATATTCTGGAGATCAAGGGAGCTAGGATTAAAACCAACAATCACCTACCCAGAAAAATTGAATATAATGTTCCAGGGGAAAATTTGGTCATTCAATGAGGTGGAGGATTTCAAGCATTCTTGCTGAAAAAACCAGAATTGAACAAAAAATTTGACATTCAAACACAAGAAGCATGAGAAGGTAAATATGGGAAAAAAATAATAAGGAACTTATCAAAGTTGAGCTATTTACGTGCCTATATGGAAAAACAATAATAGTAACTTATGAAACTTTTCTCAGTATGACAATAGGTGAATGGAATGCAAATGTATATAGACCTATACCTACACGTATATCTATATAGGACGGTATATATTTGTATGAATACATATCTGAGTATGTGTGTATATGAGTCCAAAGAGGGCACAGGATCATTTGAATATGAAGGGATGATACTTTAAATGGTGAAATTCTGAGGTGGTAGAGGATTATAATGAGAGGAGTCAGGGAGAGACGGAATGGGGTTAATCATCCCATATAGAAGAGGCAAGGGATAACTGTGACAATGGAGGGGAAGAACAGGAAGGCAAAACTTTACACTCATTGAATTTTGCTTAGGGAAGGAATGACAAACTCTAAACTAGGTATCTTGCCACACAGGAGAGTAGGGGGGATGGTGATGAAAGGCGGGATGTTGGAGGGGAGGGGAGACGGAGGGTTGCTGGAAGCACACACTTCAGTAAAGGGGCAGGGAGAGGGTAGAGAATAGAACAAGGGAGGATAGGATAGGAAGGAGGGACATATAACTTAGTGCTGTCAGGCAATGAAAGGAATTTCTTATAAAAAGACAGAATTCTCCCATCACCTGAATCTTTGTCACATGCTGTGTGTTTTTTGAATTGAAAGAGAGTATTTTAGATGACCCCTTCTATTTCATTCATCTTTTATATTCAACAATTCTAGTACATTCAAGTTGTTCAAGTGAAAGCCATATAACACGGAGTGCTATTGGTTATTTGACAGAAACAAAAGAATGATTGATGATGTTTCCACCCACCCAACACAAAAAAAACCTATTTTCAAATTTAAATTTATTAGCCTACCCTTAAAAATGATTATGTAAATGAAAAAAGAGGTTAGCAGAATATTTCTACATTAACATTTGTTTATCTCATTAATAAGGTACTTTTTTGAACATCCATTTTAAAATGATTTCTTTTTTATCCAATACACCTGTTAATTCTCTTTTTCTAAACAGAATGTCAAGAGTATTCATTAGGAGAAAAACTTGGCCTGTGTCCATGGCAATCATTGTTTTCTGTTAATTAATGAAGAGACCAACATTGTTACTTCATCAATAATATTAAGATTTATGAAATATTTTTGTTTAGTCAATTCAGCAATTGAATTTTTAACTGTATAATTATAGAAGGAAGCATTATATTGTTATAGAGATTAGTTGGATAAAGGACTGAGGCTCTTTCTGATTCCAACTAATTACATTATCAAAATATCACTGAAATGCAGATTCAATATTTTCCTTCTCTATCTGCTACTTTTCTTGAATTTGCTTCAAGTTCTTGAAGTTTCTTGGAGTTTTCCCAGAAGGAAAAACAATGCCTATAGCTGCTTATACAGTTAATTCATGTGTGCAAAGACAATTGTATCATTGTTACTTTTCATCTTTCCAACTCCAACCAGATCATTTGGAAAACACAAGAAAGTATTACTCTTCTGATTTATAACTATGAAATTATTTAATCATAAGCATAAAAGGTTTTTATCTCCTTATTAGGGGGGAGATTGTAAATTAGAGAGGAATAACTGATATGTAATGTTGATAGATTAAGTAGGATTAATACAGTCACAGAAGATATAGGATAGTTGCACATTTAGCTGTTTGTTTACACTAAAATAAAACTTGGAGGTATGGACACAAGATGGCAGGGGAAAGGCAGAGATTCACCTTAGCTCCCTCCACTCTGCAAACCCCTCCAAGGACCTTTAAATAATTACTGAAAACAAATTCTGGAATGGTAGACCCCAGAAAAAATGGAGTGAAGCTATTTTCTAGCCAAAGACAACTTAGAAAGTTGTCAGGAAAGGTCTACTGCACCAGGGTGAGAGAAGAGTGCAGGCCAGCACAGGTGATGCCAGCATAGACTGGGCCCTAGCTAACCAGGAGCAGGCCTTGGGAGTCATTGAATCAGTAGTGGCAATGGCTGCTTTTGGAGCTCTCTGACAACAGATGGTAAAGTAATTGAACAACTGATCAGAAGGAAATTGCAGGATTCTCTTTCCTAGTACTGAGGCAGAATTATGTTGTTTTGCTCACACTCAAATCTGAGTTCCAGTTCTGGGTGGCAGTCCCAGGGGTAGCAAGCTTGAAGTCACAGTGGAATAGGGACCCTCCTCCAGTTCCAGGGCAGTTGGTACTCACTGTGATCCCTCACAGATACGAGCACAGGGCAGAAATAGTAGCAAACAGCTCTACTTATTCATACCACCTTGGAAGAACTTAAAACTTACAGGTCCCTAGAAGTATCTCTGAAAAGAGTTACATAAGACCACTGAAGCTTGGGATAGTGTACCCTCTGACCTGGAAGCATAGTACTAAGTTATAAGTCAAGTAATAGACTGTGAAAAAGAGAAAACAACAGAAAAAAATCTAATAATAGAAAGAAACTATAGTGACAAGGAAGATCAAAACATACATGCAGGAGAAGATATCAAAATCAAAGTTTATACATCCAAAGCCCCCAGAAAGATGTGAATTGTTCTTAGGCAATGGAAAATCTCAAAAATGATTTTGAACATCAGGTAAGGGTGGTAGAAGAAAATTGGGGGGGTGGGAAATGGAGCCAAGATGGCAGCATAGAAGCAGCAAGATTTCGCAGCTCCCACACGGCTACCCTAAATACCCATAAAAGATGACTCTGGACAAATTTTAGGGCTCTCAAACTCACAAAAATACAGAAAACACATCTTTCACAGAAGGCAGCTCGGCAGCAGGGGATCATCGCGGCAGTAGGGGAGCCGAGGCCAGCCCAGCCTGAAGCCGAACATGGCCAGGCCCCAGGGCCATGAGGAGGAGCAGACCTGAGCCGAGCCACAGCCAGTCTACAAGAGAGAAGATCTACAACTCCTCCAGCATCTCCACATCTACCAAGGTAGAACAGGTGGGATTGCTGTTTTGGGATTGGGGTAGGGGAAAGACGGGTAGAAAATTTGTAATTCAAAAAACTCATGAAAATGAATGATGTAAACAAGGAAAAAATAAAATTTATTACAGATTTGAAAAAAAATTGGGAAGAGAAATGAGGGTGATGCAATAAAAGCAATTTAAAAATGAGTCAAAATACTTGGAAGCAATACTGAAGAAAATACCCCTTAAAAAACTAGACCAAATGATAAAAAGTCACAGAAAAGAATGCCTTAAATATGTGAATTGGCTGCCTTCTGAGAGCCAAGATGGTGGAGTAAACAGTAAATCACTGTTGCTCTCTGCTATTCACTCTGAACATCCATTAAACAGTTTCCCAGAATAAATCCTAGAGGAGGACAGACAGCAGAAAGACAAGGTGGAAGATTCTATTAAACCAGGAAACTTAGAGGATTAGCAAGAAAGGTCCATCTTACTTGGGTAAAACTGTAGTATATTCCAGGACAGGAAGTTCCCCAGCAAGCCCCATTTCAGAAATACAGTGAAAGATCTTAAGCCCCAGGTAAACAACAACACCAGGACCCACCGCCCCCTAATGGGCCTTTGAATAGCCAGGAGAAGTGGTAGACTTCATTTCAGTGATCTACCATGTGCTTCAGCAGAGTCCTGGGCAGGCAGGTGTCCTGTGGTGGTCAGATCTCCAAGTCCTTCAGCACAGGACCAGGAGGGCAGGTGTCCTGCAGAAGCCAGGCTTCTACATACTTCAGTGTGCAGAGTAGTTGGGAATATTCTGACTGCCAGACCTTCAGTTTCCTCAGATCAGTTCAGAAAAAACAGACATTGTCTAGGTAACAGACATCCATATGCTTCAGTGTAAGCCTAAGAAATGCAAAAGAACCCCACCTGGCCTCAGTACATGCCAGAACACCGTCACTAGGACCTGAGTTCAGCACCACGTAGGTTGCCAGACCCCTACAACCTCCAGCTGGCAGCATCTGAAGCCTAAACTCACAAAGCCAGTAATCAGGCCCCCTGGCCCCTAGCACAAGAGGTTTGGGAAAGAGCCCCCTGTGTTCCAGCAGGAGAGCTCAACTTTAAAGGCCAAGAAATAGGCAAGCAAGATGTATATGAAGTAAAAATGAACATTGGCAATAGAAAGTTACTATGGTAACTTGAAAGATCAAAACACAAACTCAGAAGAGGACAACATTGACAGTATGCCTACATACCAAACCTCATAGGTAAATATCAATGGGTTTCAAACCTTAAATGCCTTCTTGGAAGAAGTCAAGAATGATTTTATTTTTTTAAATTATTTTTTTTATGAAAGACTGACTATATTTCCCTCCATCCTATCACTCCCCCCACTTGTTCTATTCTCTACTTTGTCCCTGTCTCTTTAAAAAAGTGTGTGCTTCTAACAACCCTGCCCCCCAAAACTGCCCTCCCCTCCATCATTCCCCCTCTCATCCCCTTACACTCTAATCTCCTGTAGGTCAAGATACCCAGTTTAGAGTGTATGTCATTCCATCCCTGAGCCAAATTTAATGAGATTGAGGTTGACCCATTCCCTTTTGCCTCCTTGTTCTTCCCCTCCATTGTAAAAGTTATCCCTTGCCTCTTCTATAAGAAATAATTAACCCCATTCTCTCACTCCCTGTCTTCTCTCATTATATACCTCTCCCACTTCTCAATTTTGCCTTTTAAGTATCATCCTTCCCTATTCAGTTGATTCTATCCCCTCTGCCTATGTACCTGTGCACATATATACGCACTCACATATGTATTCCTACACATATGTAACCTCCCATATATATAACAATTCCCCTAAACTATCCTCATACTGAGAAAAGTTTCATAAATTATAATTATCATTTTTCCATGTAGGTATGTAAATAGTCCAACTTTGATAAGTTCCTTATGATTTCTTTTCCCTGTTTACCTTCTCATGCTCCTTCTTTGTCAATGTCAAACTTTCTACTCAGCTATGGTTTTTTCATCAAGAATGCTTGAGAGTCCTCCACCTCATTGAATGACCATATTTTCTCCTGAAACATTATACACAATTTTGCTGGTTAGGTGATTCTTGGTTTTAATCCTAGCTCCTTTGATCGTTGGAATACCATATTCTAGGCCCTTCACTCCCTTAATGTAGAAGTTGCTAGATCCTGTGTTATACTGATTGTGTTTCCACAGTATTCAATTTGTTTCTTCTTGGCAGCTTATAATATTTTCTCCTAGATCTGGGAACTTTAGAACCTGGCTATGACATTCCTAGGAGTTTTCTTTTTGGGATCTTTTTCAAGAAGTGATAGGTGAATTCTTTCAAGTTCCATTTTGCCCTCTACTTCTAAAATTTCAGGGTAATTTTCCTTGTTAATTTCTTGAAGGATGATTTCTAGGTTCTCTTTTTAATTATGGCTTTCAGGTCATCCAATTTTTAAAAAAAATGTCTCTCCTGTATCTATTTGCCAGGTCAGTGTTTTTTTCAATGACATATTTCACGTTGCCTTCTATTTTTTCATTTGTTTGGATTTGTTTAATAGCATCTTGATTTCTCAAAAAGTCATTTGCTTCCATTTGCTCCAATCTAATTCTAAAGGAATTATTCTCTTCACTGAGCTTTTCAGATTCTTTTTCCATCTGGCAAATTTGACTTTTTAAGGCATTCTTCTCCTCATTGGCTTTTTAGGCCTCCTTTGCCATTTGAGTTAGTATGTCTTTTAAAGTCTTGTTTTCTTCATTCAGGCTGTTGACTCTCTTTTCATGATTTTCTTGCTTCATTCCCATTTTTCTTCCCAATTTTTCCTCTACTTCTCTTATGTGGTTTTCAAAATCATTACTAAGCTCCTCTATGACCTGTAATCAGTTTATATTGATCTTGCAAGCTTTTGTTACAGGGGGTCTGACTGTACTGTCATCGTCCCATTCCATGCTTTGATCCTTTTTGTCCCCAAAAAAGGAATCTAAAGTTGGATTGCTGTGCTTGATTTGTTTCCTCTGCCTGCTCATATCACCAGTCAATTAGCTTAACTTTTGAGCTCTTTGCCACCATAGAACTCTTCTTCCAGAGGGGAGAGCTTTGTGCGTAATCACTAAGGTTTTTCCAGGTGCCAGAGCTATTAGGAGGCTGCCATTTTTACAGTCCCCACTAGCTTTGGCTTACTGGTCACACACCTCAGGACAACCACCCAAGACCACAATCCCAATCCATGCAGGTAAAGGAAAGAGCACTCAGCCTCTGAATGGTTGTTTCCCCCCACCCCAGTCAATTTGCAGGCCACATGGAGGTGGCTGCACAGTCACAGCTTCTGCTGCTTTTGGCTCTAGGGGATGAGGGCCAGATCTGCTCCTCCATAATCCCCCCAATTCAGCTGAATTCCACTGATCTTTGACGTTGTCTTTGCCATTTATGTGTTAATAATTATGGAATCTATCACATCTGCTGGTGGTCTACTGTCCCCAATGCTCCAGCATTGGTTGGTTCTGGCCATGCTAAGGCTAAAAGCACAACTCATGTGGGGATGAGCTCAGCTCCCAGTGTTTTGTGATGAACCATTCCTGTCTGCCTGCCAGGGTTCCTTAGGTGGGAGATTTGTTTCTCTTTTACTTTGTGGATTCTTGAGCTTTATAATTTGTTTAGAGTCATATTTTCTAGGTATTTGAGGTGGTTATAGGAGAAGTTCATGGAGTTTTCCTGCTTCCATGCTGCCATCTAAGAATGATTTTAGAAGCAAAATAAGAAAGGTAAAAGAAAAAAATTGAGAAAAGAAATGAGAGGTATGCAACAGAGAGTCAACAGCTTCTAAAAAGGATAAAAATTGACTGAAGAAAAAATTCCTTAAAAAGTAGAATTGATCAAATGAAAAAGAAGGTAGAAAAGCTAAATGAAGAAAATAATACCTTAAGAATTGGAATTGTGCAAGGGAAAGTTGTTGACTCTGTGAGACATCAAGTATCCGTCAAACAAAATCAAAACAATGAAAAAATAGAAGAAAACTGTAAAAGACCTCTTTAGATAATCAAAGGACATGGAAAGTAAATCCAAGAGAGATAATTTAAGAATGATTATACTAACTGTAAGCCATGTTAAAAAAGATCCTTAACAGCATTTTTCAATAAATTATCAAGGTAAATTTCTCTAATATCCTAGAAGTAGAGGGTAAAATGGTGGTTGAAAGAATTTACCAATCACCTCCTAAAAGAGATTCCAAAATTAAAGCTCCAAGGAAGAAAGGAAGAAAGGAAAGAAGGAAGGAAGGAAGGAAGGAAGAAAGGAAGGAAGGAAGGAAGGAAGGAAAGAAAGAAGGAGAGGTAGGAGAGAGACAGAGACAGAGAGAGAGAGAGAGAGAGAGAGAGAGAGAGAGAGAGAGAGAGAGAGAGAGAGAGAGAGAGAACCTCTGCTTTGGAGGAGCTTAAGGTTTAATGAAGAGAAGGGAAAGATATGATGCACAGAAGGCAATTAAAACATCTGGGGTGTGATGGGGAGGAAGGTGATGGAGAAGGTTTCTGATGTGGGAGCATGGTGAAGTCAGAGATGTATCAAAGTTAGTGCAGTCAGGTGAGAGATAAGATCTCTAAGTTTAGCTCTTTCCTTAAATGAAGGTTTGGAATTCAAGACTCTATTCTCTAATCAAAGAAACAGAGAATGGTGAACCCTGACTACCAAGGCTGATAGGATCTTCCTGGATGATAAATTTTATCAAAAATGAGTTGCTGAGGCATAGTGGAGAAGTTGTAAAGTAGATCTGCCAGATTTAAAAAAAATAATGAGAAATAATTCATCCAATTATACTAATGAAGACTGAAGAGTGACAGTGAAATACCTTTGCCTTATCAAAATTTATCATACTAAAGTTGCAGAGGACATACTTCTACTAAAATAACAGTCTTCCTCTTGTTTATATATTTATATTTGGGAAGTATGAACAAACATGTGCTTGCATCATTTCTCATAACAATTTCTCTACTTCCTTGTAATTAAGATATTATTACTATTAGTAAAATAGCAATCTTACACGTTATTTTTTAAAATTTAAGGTGAAATTGAGTTCTTAAGTGTTTATTACAAGCTAACTGTTACACTGGATGACTGGAGAGGTTTTATGTGTGTTTGGTTGCTTTTTTTACACCAGAATTGGAAAGATTTAAACCCTTTAGAAAGCTTCCTGTGTGGGAATTTGCTATACTAACGTAGATTGGCAGCAAATCTGCAACTTTCAGTTTCTGAGGTGTCCCTAGAGTGTGGAGAATGTGTAAACATAATTTTTTCATATATATACACACATATACACATACATACATATATATTCTTATATATACTTATATATGTCCTATATATATTCTTATTTATAATCATAGCAGAGTAAATACTGTAAAATATTATATGCATGCATACATATGTATATAATATTTGACAGTATTTATTCTGCTATGATTTAAGTCTCAGATGAATAAAAACCTCATGATCATTTCTTTATCCATACCATCAGAACAAAGTTTTGTTGTGCAATCATTTGTAACAACTTTATCGGTCTTAACTCATTTATGAAACTAAATTAAATAAAAGTTCATGTAAGAATATTTTTGAAAATATATTAGTGACTGGAAAAGTGTAGAAGTCTCCTTATAATGTCATTAAGGGATATACTTCTTTTATGACCCTTGAAAGGACTGAATTGATTCAGGAAACAGATTTCTAAAGCTGTTCCAAGTTTAGGTTACTGTTGTTCTGTTCAAGTTACTCTAAACTCTAGCCTTAATTTTGAACCTTTGTTTTAATCTTGCTATAAAATTTTGTCTCTATTCTTATGCCCTATAGTTTGTAAGTAGAAAATTACTTAAATAAAATAAAAAGTGGTGAGAGAGTGTTTCAAAGAAACAGTGAATCTTCCCTTTCTTTATTTCTTTCTCTCAAAATAAAAATAAATGCTTTTAAACAATGAATAAATTTGTCTCTAGTAGATTTTTCACAAAATCAAAGGTACTGATTGTTTGTTTTTTCCTTCCATAAGAGGTTACATGAGCTACCTTTGGACATAAAAATAATGTTTGTCAAAAGCACAGCTTTTACCCAGCTCTTCTCAAATCCAAATCCATCTCTCTATATGCTATACAATATAGATACCTATGGCAATTAAATAGCACGTGGAAGCTGCCTTACAGAACTTAGAATAGCTTAGCAATTTAGTATAACATAAATGAATAAATAATAAATCCCTAGGGGAAAATGCAAGCAATGTCTGTTTAAGAACACTACAGAACAATTTGACTAGGAACAGAAAAGTTATTGCAGAATCAATATTATTGAAATTTAGCCTCAGACCATGGATAGAATATCAACAGATAGGAATCTTGAGAATGGAAAACATCCCAAGAAGAGAAATGGCATCCACAAAGCCACAAAGTTAGTAAATATGGGGAATATGCAAGTATTGGTGATTGGTATATATTGTGCAGAACATGGATGATGTGTAAAAGAAGTAATTAGACAGTGCAGAAGGTAGGAGGGTTACAATTTGTTGTTCATAGGAAATAATCAGAATCTTGAAAATTTGGTGGGTTTTTTGTTATTTTGTTAATTTTTTTGGAGGGGGGAAGGTAAGGCACTTTTGATTAAGTGACTTGCCCAAGGTCACATGGATCATTGTTGTGTTACATGTCTGAGGCTAGATTTGAACTCAGGTCCTCCTGACTCCAGGCCTGGTGTTTTATTCACTGCACAATCTAGCCACCCCGATGTTGAAAATTTTGAAGCAAAAGAGTGGTAGTTGAGTTAGGAACATGAATCTGTTTTTTTTTTTTGTGATGAAAGCATTAAAGGCTGAGAGATTGTAGGCAGAAAATACCCTAAGACAATGTTAAAATAATCCTGGTATTGACTAAAGGAGTTGTAATAAAAATAGAGATGAAGGACTTTATTGAAGTAAAATCACAGTAAGCAAGCGATTATGCTGCAAGAACACCAAAGTAAAGTCAAAAAATGGGTGGAAAATTAGTATAACCACTAACTGTAGGATAACCAATTATACTATAATAAATTAAGACACAAAAGTGACTCAATTAGTCGTTTGACAGTAAGGATGGCAGAAACTCTAAGTAAAATAAAAAGAAGAATCAAAGATACATGTAACTCATTACATAATGTTACGCTCATAGGAGCACTGGGAAGGAATGTCTCATTTTACAAATGAATGAACTAAGACTTCTAGAGACTGATTTGCTCATAAATATACTTGTAATTCAATGTTGTTATTTGAGTCCACTCTATATTCCATATATCCATAGTTATGTGATTTCAGCTCAAAGAACATTTATTAGGCATTTACCACGTGTGAGACATTTCCATAAAGGGAATTTTTTAAGCCTCTAAATTTTGGAATATTATCAAAAAGAGTTAGCAGCTGTAACATTATATTATTAGTAACACACAAATCAAATGTATGCTGTCAGTCATTGATTTTCAGTTGATCTACATGATTGACATCAGAAATAAAAATTATATTTATTCATAAATGATTGGTTTTAGAATTTTTTTTAATGAGACCTGTAATTATATTGGCTTATGAAACTTCCAGTGATACAGTTCCTTCTAAGGGAAGAGAAGGACACCAATTCTTCAATTTTGAGTCTTAGAGAAATGGTGCAAATAGTGAAAACTTAAGTGGTTTCCAAAAAAGAACACACCCAGTGTCGGTGGTCCTTTAAACTTCCAAGTAAGCTTGCACTCCAATATACCATACTGCCTCCTGATATCAGATTAAGAACTTCCTACACTGTCAGTTTGTCACTTCTTGGGGACTAGTATTATAGAAAATGAATGGTACAGAATGATGGTTTGCAATAACTAGAGGTCAGATAATACCATCAATACAGCAGTTCAATTTATTGGTCAAAGAAAAAGTTTTGATGCAATCAACAACCTTGGCTTTACTAGAGTTATCATATATCCAGAATATTATAGCTATCTTGATCCCATTTCATAACCTGGTGGCAATTCCTACAAATGCTAATTTATCTTATTTAATTTCTTCCCCGTAATCAGTTTCGGACTTAATGTCTCTAAATAGAATTACATGGTCTTAAAGATATTGTCTTCATATCCAAGGTGTACCCCATGACCCTGCTTTCTTATTTACCTTTAAATGACTGACTACATAATAATTAAGAGGCTTTTGTAATAAATATACATGAAATATGAATTTTCTATTGAAATATATTTATTGAATGTTCCTTAAATTTCTTATAGCAATTTGAAAAATCTTTTAATGTATAACATAAAATTTTCAGGATACTTGTTTCCCAGGTTTTGAATATGATCATATTTATTTATTAAAACATTTTAAATGAATTATATTGACATACTTTAAAATTTAGAAAAATGTATACAGATATATAAAATTTTATATACAATTCAATATATGTACATATTGAATATACATTGGATTACACATTATATACCTGAATTTTGCTTTATCTCCAAATAACACATGAACGTGTACTTTCACACACACTAATATGTGTGTGTGAGTGTTTGTACGTATGTATATATAATTTTGAATTATATTTCATGCTATATCCTTCAAATGGTAAACAATAATTTGGGGAAATAAAGAAACTGCAAATTCATTTAAAAATATGAATTGGAAAACACATAGGAATTGGAATCTGAGGGCTTGTATTCTTTTTCCCAACTTTACTAACTGCCTATGTAACTTTGTATATTTAACTTAATATATCTGGAGCTTTGTTTGTTTGCTTGTTTTATCTGTAAAATAGCATTGTTGGATTAATGGATTTTCTTTTTGCTTTCATTTTTGGCAGGGGGAAGGCAGGGCAATTGGGGCTAAGGGACTTGCCCAAGGCCATACTCCTAGTAACTGTTAAGTGTTTGAGGCTGGATTTGAAGTCAGGTCCTGCTGACTCCGGGGCTGGTGCCCTATTCACTGGGCCACCTAGCCACCCAAAATTAATGGATTTTTAAGGTCCCATTTGACCCTAAACAATCTTATACTTATGTGTATGTGCATGGGCACATGCCTGTGTTATTTCATCAAATTCCTAGCTTCATTTTTCATATCAACATGAAGGGGCTCTCAGTTGTCACAGGCTGTCAATAGATTTAATGGCACATAGTGTGCCATACTTGAAAGACCTTTAGGTGACAATGAAGGATCAGTTGTAGTCTGGTTTCTAAACACTAGCCTAGATAAGTAAAGAAAGGCTTATTGTTTTCAGGCTGGATATTTGGTGATAAACTTGTTCCCCATAGCAATCTATGAAACAAATGAAAATATGAGATGTCCCTCAGTTATGCATGGCCCCACTTCAACTTCTTTGAGAGAGTCAGAGTGATAGAAAAGTGGTCAAGGGTACTGAAAATTAATATAATTTTTAATAATAACTTATTTACATATAATTTTAGGGTTAACGAAGCAATTTACTATATTATCTCATTCTCTACACATAAAATCACCCATGGTACTGTAACTCAATCTGGTGTCCTCATCCAATGGCACAGTGAACACATTACTGAAAGAGCAAAGTCATATGAATCTTGACATTACTACTAAAATGAAACCAGAGAACAGATGGTAATTTTAGCTAAATGGAAGGATAGCTCCTAAGATTTCTTTGGAGAAGAAAAAAAACAAACAAACAAGTTAAGCCTATTTTATCATATGCCTAAGTGCAATAAGAAGCACTATTTCATAAGACATTTAGACATTTTGAATTGCTGTACTTTTGACTATTATTTCCCACATGACAACCATGAAAATAATTGTAGCATATAAGCCAACATATGTTACAGAAGATGTAGAGGCAGAGAAATCCAATGAAAATTTCCACCCCAACTTTAATTTAATATGTACTTTGATACTTGGTGATTTCATTCAAAATATAACATGGAAGATGATGAGAAACATTACAATATATGGTTTAGGAAGAGTGAGGGACAGGATGAAGACTGATAGATCATGCA
>JAQQSW010009528.1:0-13212 GCA_028646575.1 Pseudocheirus occidentalis
AGAGAGAGAGAGAGAGAGAGAGAGAGAGAGAGAGAGAGAGAGATTAGGAAGGTTGGGGCCAGGTTGCAAAGAACTTTAAAAGACAGAGGAGGTTCTATTTTATCCAAGAGATAACAGAAAGTCAGTGGAATTTATTGAGTAGAGGAAGGACAGTGTCAGACCTGTGCTTTAGGAAAATCACTTTGGCAGTTGAGTGGAGCATGGATTAGAATGGGAGGAGACATGAGGCTGGGAGCTGACATTCTTTTGGGGAGAAACAACGTGAATGGAGGTAAATTAAAACAAAATGCATAAGAAGGGAAATTCAAAGAGATTTGTAGGACAGTGGAAAGGATTAGCCAGTCAGGAGATCAGGAGAGGCCTCAAGTAGGAAATGGCTTGAACTGAGTCCTGAAGGAAGTGCTGAATTTTAAGAAGCAGAAGTTGTAGATCCTAGGAAGAAGGACCTCCCAGGCCTTTTCAAAGTTTTCCAATTTGCTTTGCATGTGGCATCTCAATGGCGCTTCACAGCAGCTTTGTAAGTCAAGAAGGGTAAATGTTACTGATATCATTTTCCAATGAGGAAACAGGTTCAGAGGAAGGAAATGACTTGTCTAAAGTCACATAGTTAATCAGTGGCATTGCAGAGATTAGAACCAAGGTCTCTGACCTCGGATTCAACATGCTACTCTTGATAAATATGTTCCTTTCAGTAACTTTTCTTGGAAGACACTTAGTGTATGTACCTTTACAAGAATCGTATTATCTGACATTTCCAGACCCAGTAGGGCATACATAATACAGAATTAAATCTTATTTCCATTTAATTCCTTTTAGTACAAAGTAGCCCTTTATCATCTATGATTTTATATATAGGATTTTAGAGCAGTCACAAAAATTACATGAATTTTTGATGTGGTTCTGAGTTTATCGACTTAAAGGTTTCCCAAGCCTACAGAAACATATGTGGATATCAGTCAGATCTCTAGAAAAACCTGTCAAGGACCACATAAATAAGAAGTAGCTTATCAATAGATTTCTTTTGGAAGAAATTCCATTTGTATATGAATTTAGCAAACAATATAAAACTCTATACAATAAACAAGTTAGGGACATTACAGCTAATTAAAGGAGAAAACCATATGGAAGAAGAACAAGGAGGATGAGGAGGAAGAAAAGGAGGAGGAGGAAGAGATCATTAGATCAAATGATCTCTAAGGGCCTTTTCTATATCTATTATCCTATTAAGTTTTACTTTAATGACAGGTCCTGTCCTAAAGGATAGAAAGCAGTGACACCTGAATGCATCACTCAGAATGAAATCAGAGCTGTCCATATCAGGGCAGATTAATGAAAAGTTCAGACTGGAGCATGAGAAATTATAATGACCTTGGACTCTTAATTATTCTAGGATGATTTGGAGTCTTCCTTCTTCTCCATGTGTGCCTTTTGATTGTGCAGGGGATGGATGATATTAGGGCAAGAGGTTGCACTCCTGTTGATCCACTAGGATTCTATCAGCAGTCTTTTGGCCAAGTGGTTTAAAGTAATGAAACTGGGCATTATTTGTGATATAACTTATTCAAATTTGGTCTATTCCAAGATAAATAAATCTAGAATTCAACATTTCATTACAATGTCAACAATTTAATTCAAATACTGACTTGAGTAATTCATGAAGGGAGGATGGGGGTCTCTCTTATCTGGAAGTATCAGGAAAGACTTTATGGAAGAAGCATCATCTAAGTAGGTACATGAAGGAAGATCATTATTTCAAGAGACATATATGTGGAAGAAGAGTGTACAGACATCTGGGATAGCATGTAGACAGAAAGGGGAGCAATACATGGATCAGTCTGGCAGAAGAAGTTTAATGAGGTTTCTATTTTGGGGTATTAATTGTAAATTTCAACTAATCTTACTCAAACCTACTTTCAGTGCTAAAGGATGAATGATCTAAAACAGATTGTGTTAAAATTGTATCTAATATTGTATCTTTCAAGGAACGGGAAGAGATGAATGTGCTTATGAAATGTGGATGATGCGCCTTCATTTATTAATATCTCTTTAGTTTATTAGTTTGTTGGAAATAAAGCAGATTCTCCAGGGATTTGGAGAGAAGGATGGGATCGGACCCTTTTGCCAGCAGATGATCAGGGAACAAGAGAAAGAATTGGGAATATAGGAAATGGATGAGAAAGGAGAAAGTTTTGTTGGTGAGTCTCAGTAGTAGGGGGAATGGTATATATAGAAGGTACTTAATACATTTTTGTTGAACTGAATGGGCCCTGGACTATAAGAGCCTGGAGGTTTTTATTTAATATTAGGAGGTTTTGTAAGGGGAAACAGTGAAATGTGTCAGAAAATTTTGGAGGACAGGTCCACTTCAGTCAGTATCCAGAAAAGATGGACCTGATAGGAACCTGAAGAGCTGTCTTAGCATTATATTCTGAAAGCACTGCTGCTCTCTGTACCCATGACTCCCCCCGCCCCACCCTTCAATTCAGTACAAACTGTGGCTGAAGTAGGGCGAGGGTGGGCTCTCCCACCATGTACCCAGGATGGACAGACTTTTGGGCCCCTTAGGCTTCTACTCACCTTAAAATACTGGGTCTTGGGGCAGGATTTCATTTATAGGAAACCACAATTTAAAAGGTTTTAGGATTTGAAATTGGGAGGGACTATAGAAAATGTTTAATCCAACTCTATCCTTTTACACACAAGGATACTAAGACCCAAAGAAGGAGAAAAGACTTCCACAAGGTTATATAAGGTAGAAAATGACAGTCAGGATTTGAACCCAGGTCATCTGTCTCTAAGTACATATTTTTTCACTGATAACAATGGAGTTAACAGTAGATGCCTGGACCCCTCAGAAAACCTAGAAAAACTACTGGGAATACCAGCTTAAATGTCTTGAAATTTACAGTTTGTCTTAAATGATTTACATGCTTCCCACTACCATGTTTACATTGAAAAGCTATGGCTGGCATACCCCTGATGACTTGTGATCATAAATTCACATAACCCTCCCTATTCCACCTCCCCAAAAAATCTTTCTCTGCCCTCCCTTTTTAATATGCAAGGCAGACTTGAACCTTCTGAATGCCAAAGGCTAAATAATCGGGTAATTGATCTGAGATTTGTGGATTTTACCTCAAATTTCTGTTTATGGTTGAAGGTCGTAAGCTATACAAACCTCTATCGATCAGAGGCCTCTTGTTTAAACAAAACCTACTGTATTTATTTGTGCTGTTCTTCTAAAGTCAAACAAAAGGGGACAGTTATAAGTAGATCTCAGCATGACACTGTGGCCATGTGGTTCATTCACTCACTATACAGATGTTTTCAATCTGTACAGTTTGTCTTTCCTTTCCATATGAGATGAAGCAGGCTTGATTTAGGCTGGGAGAGATGCCAAAGGGAGAAGATATACCATTAACCCTTCAGAAACAAGTTTGGATTCTCCTCTTGGAGCTGGAGACTGATTCCTTAGGGTAGAAACCTTCCCTCAAAGGACGTTTGTGTTTATCTGAAGCCCTGGTCATCTTTGTTGCCCAGAAAGACAATCCATATTCTTTCTGCAGTCGTTGTCTTTCTGGAGGGATTTCCTCACAGTAGTGTTCCATTTCCTGGCGTTCCTTTAGAGATTCCTGCATTAGATCCAGGAGAGAAGTTCCCTTTGGAAATGAAAATTTGCCAGAGACCCATTCTGCTCTGAATTCAGGCCTAAAAGGAAACAGAGCTGGGCCCCTTCACTTTCCTCTGGACAAGGCCAGATAGCTCCCTCTGCAAGAAATTTCCCCCAATTTCTGTAAATGGTTTTTCTTAATGATGAACTAATAACTTCTTCGCCGCATCACAGAGAAGAAATTGCTGAGTTAATGCTGCTGGTGCAGGATCTAATTCAATCAAGGCACCATAGGGTGTTGCATACTCTTTGCCAATAGTAACAACTCTTGACTTTCACAGGGAGCCGTGTGGTTTGGCAATCCAAATCGGGATTGATTGGTTTTTTCCTTCCACCCTGGCTCCATTGAAATGCAGAAATTGGCTCTTCTCAGATTGGTTTCATAACTGGGCTTGGATCAAGCTTCTCTGCATAGGCTCAGTTGCTGATCTAAGTAGGTTAATGAAGCCATTTGAAAATATAATTATTCAGCAATGGCCTAGGGGGCAGGAGACCTGGGTTCTAAGTCCTCTTCTGCTGTTTAACTTACTCTATTATCTTAGACAAGTTTTTTTTTTCTTTTCTTTGAATCTCAATTTCCTCAACTGTAAATGACTTTTAAGACCCCTTCCAGCAATGCTATCTTATATTCTAAGGTCTCACCAAGTTCTAATAGTCTGAGTTCTAAGGTGTTAATCAGTTCTAACATTCTGTGTTCTAACATCCTTTCCGGCTCTGACATTCTATGTATCACGGTCCCTTCTAGCTCTGATATTTTCTATTTCATGTCCCAGCTTTTGCATTTGAGGTTCAAAGGATCCTTCCACAACCACAACTGTCTGTGAAAGATCTTATTGGAGTACAATGTATAAGAACATATTTTGTAACATTTTTCTTCCTGTTCACTCTTGGAGGGAGGGGAATATGTCATCCAAAAATAGGTTGAGAGCATTTTGATTTGTATTTTGATTGTAACATTTCTTGTCTGACTTTTATCTAACATAGCAACTGTGTCTATATTATAGCAGTCATGTGAATAAAAAAAAAGAAACAACCAATCATACTGACATTTGGTCTCTGTATTTCCTGGTTCTGGGTATTTTGGAAAATTCAAATGACTAAATTTTTCACTTTCTATCCAGATGTCACAGAGACATAATAATATAGGGTTTTTTTTAAATTTCATTTTTTTCCATTTTTAAAAATTTATGGATTTCTTTTGTTCATCCATCACAGTCATTCCAGGATATACTCCATCTACCCTTCAATCCAGTGCAACATAAAGAAAAAAGCAACAACCAACACAGAGGACATCTCTGGTGAGACATATGCCATGCCATACACATGGAGCCTCACTGATCCAGAAAAAGAAGTGAGCTGCATCTCTTCATATCTTCTTTGGGAACACAAGTGGGCATTCATTGCAAGTTGTGTGTTATTTTTAAAAATCTTTTTATACTTTGTTTCCCCTTACACCCCCCCCCCCGCAAAAAAAAAATCAGACTACGTTTTAGAAATTAACTAGTGATTACATGGAACATGATTCAGGTCTAAGAGCTCTAAATCAAGGAGTTAGGATCCTGTAAGTTTAATAATGATGGGTACTGATACTTAGATTGCTTTGATGATAGATGGAACAGACAGGTAGATAGATATTTATTAAGTGCTTTCTGTGTCTGGTACTAGAGTAGTGGGGATAAAAAATAAAAGGAAATGAGACAATTTTTTACCTCAAAGGGCTTAAATTATTTTTTAAAATTATGTATATATATATATATATATATATATACATATATACACACACATATACATCCCAATTATATGTAATTTTTTTAGCATTCACTTTTTAAAAATTGTCAATTCCAAGTTCTCTCTTTCCCTCTCTCTCCTTCACATCTTGGAAAGACAAGCACTATATCAATTATAGATGTGAAGTCATGTAAAACACATTTCCATATTAGACATGTTGCAAAAGAAAACATACACACAATAAGAAAAAGAAGAAAGTTTTAAAAAATGTTTAATCTGTGCTCAGAGTTCATGATTTCTCTCTCAGGATGAAGATAACATTTTTCGTAGGTCCTTTGTAAGTGTCACAGATCATTGGCTTGATCAGAGTAACTATGTCATTCGCAGCTGATCATCGTACAGTAATACTGTTACTATGTACAGTGTTCTCCTGGTTTTGCTCACTTCACTTCCCATGAGTTCTTATAAGTCTTCTCAGGTTTTCTTGAAACCATCCTGCCCAACCTTTTTTATGACATGATAGTATTCTGTCACACTCATATAGCACAATTTGTTCAGCCATTCCCAATGGATAGGCAGACCTCTTAGTTTCTAATTCTTTGCAACCACTGAAAGAATTGTGCAAATAAGCCCTTTTTCCTCTCTTTGATTTCTTTGGGATGCAGACTTAGTAATGGTATTTCTGAATCAAAAGTCATGTGCAAATTTATAGCACTTTGGGAGTAGCTCCAGATTGTTTTCCAGAGTGGTTGGATTATTTCACAACTCCACCAATAATGCCTTAGTGTACCAATTTTCTCTCATCCCCTTAAGCACTTGTCCTTTTTCCTTTTCTGTCAAGTTGTCCAATGTGATAGGTCTGAAGTGGTATCTCAGAATTGTTTTAATTTCCATTTCTCTAATCAATAATGATTTAAGGCATTTTTATCTGATTACCAATAGCTTTTATTTATACTTTTGAAAACTTCCCGATCATATCTTTTGTCCTTTTATCAACTGGGGAGTAGAAGGTGTTTGAATTCTAAGAAGAGCAGACAGCACATAAAAGAGGAGCTAATAAAGAGTGGTTCCTCCTAGGATAGAACAATTTAGAGATGGTGGCCAGGAATTGAAATAGAAGCTTTGTTCAAGGCAGTATAGAGTAAGAGTCCATTTATTAGGACCCGGTGTGATTCCCAGTATGGAGTTAAAGGTTCAAGAGAAAGAGTTAGGAATAAGGGTAAAAGTGGAAGCAGCAACATTGAGAACTGGCGGCTAGGAGGTCATATGTTTCACATTGTCTTAAATGTTCTGAGCACTGCTTTGTACATAATTCCGTCTAACCCTTACTAGTAACCCCATTGAGATAGAAGATAAAAATTATAATGATCCTTTTATTTCCCTAGAACCTTGAATTAAGGTTTATATAGCTTTCCCCACAATCCCATGATACAACTACATAGGTAATGAAAACATCATTATCCCCATTTTATAAATGAGGACATTAAGCCACAAAATAGGGAAATGATTTGTCCAAGGCCACAAATTCAGGTGTCCTGACTCTTCCTGTGTATGTGCCAGGGACCACATTCTATTCCTGGAGAGTTTATACTTTAGGTGGTCCTTGTCCTCTCCTGGCCAATGAATTCTGAACCTGAGTAGATATTTCTCATTATATTTTATCAATTGGTGATTCTTTTGGTGGATTATGCCTCTACCATTCCAGATTCCAAAGTTTCCTTGCCCCTTAGTAGGGAACTCCTGGAAATACTGTGACTCCCAAACAGTTCCTCCCCTGTTAACTCCATTTCAGATAATGAGAAATTCCAAACAAAGGTAGGCTTCTCCACAGAGGGCAAATTGTAGGCTGCTCTTGAGCCATGCTAGAAGTCTTTCTGGCTTGGTATGACTTGCTGGCTTTCTTTGTACAGTCATTGTGGGATAGAAGATAAGGGAAAATAAATGATGAAAGGGAATAAGATGAAGAAGAAGAGGAAGAGGAGAAAGGGGAGGAGGAGGAGAAGGAGGACAGAGGGGCAAGGAAGGCAGAGGAGGAGAAGAAAGATAAGAGAGAGAAGGAGGAGGAGAAGGAGGAAGAAGAAAAGAAGGAGGAGAAAAAGGATTGAGTGGGGCAGGTCAGCATTTTCTGACATCTTTCCTGTCTCAGGTATTCTCTTCCCCTTTCTCTCTCTCTCTCTCCCTCTCTCTCTCTCTCTCTCTCTCTCTCTCTCTCTCTCTCTCTCTCTTTTCCTACTTTTAATGATCACCCTTTTGGATTCTGTCTCTTCTGCCCTGTACCTGTTATGCCAATATATCTTCTTTTCAATATTTCTACTTTGGGTGATTTATACTGGCTTCAAAAGGCTTTCTTCAGCTTGCCCATAGGGTTGCTCTGAGTACATCTTTCCCAGAAGCCTGTGGCTAGGAGTCTTAGAACTGGATTTGAAAGAAATGGTTTAAAGTCATGCCTCTGCCAACCACTGGCTCTGTGGCCCTGGAAAGGTGACATCACCTTTCAGAGCCTCAGTCTCCTCCTCTGTAAAATTGGGATAAGAATCTTTGCTTTGCCTCCCTCTAAGGGCTGTCCCAAGGACTGATTGAGATAACCTAAGTGAAGTGCTTTGTAACCCCAAATGGAGCCTCTAAATAGCAACTCTTATTGTCAACTCTGTGACACCATCTCTGCCAATCCAGTTTGCTTATTTGTCAAATGCACATAATGGTTATCTGTCCTGGAAGCCATAATTAATTATAATTTATGTTTTAAAGCTGCCTTTTTTTTAAGATTCTCCAGATGAAAGAGACTTTGTCAATGCAAATGTTATCGCAATTAAACTGTGTGACTAGTCAAATTTCCATGTAATCCAAACCTCAATCTAAGATCTGATATGATGGGGCTTAGATGGTGAAATTAAGGTGACACTCCCATAAATGTGTGGCAACAGGATCAGTTACATAGTGTAACCTATGGGACATTCCTCTGCCTCTGTACTGATGGGGAACTACTATGAAACACTCTCATTACTGTACAAGAACAAGGAGGTTTAGAGTAACTGATGGAGCACTTCCATTACTGAGAACCCCCTTGTTATATAGAAGAGGAAACTGAAATAAAGAAAGTTAGACTTCACCATGGAGAGGGAATGACTTGTCTAAGATCATATGGCTAGTAAATGATGAAGGGAGAATTCAACCTTAGTTTTTCAATTCAATTAACTTAAAAACAATAATATTTCATTTTTCTCTAATTACATCTAAAAACAATTTTAACATTATTTTTCTAAATTCTGAATTCCCAATTTTTTCCTTCTCTTCCCCACCCCATTGAGAAGGCAAGTAATTTCAAATAGTTATACATGTGTAATTGTACAAAACACATTTCCATGTATGTCATATGTGAAAGAAAGCACAGACCCCCCCCAAAAACCCAAGAAAAATAAAGTTAAGGAAAAGTATTTTTCAATCTGCATTTAGACTCCACCAACTCTTTCTCTAGAGGTAGACAGCACCTTTCATCATAATTCTTTTAGAATTGTTTTGGATCATTATATTGCTGAGAATAGCTGTCATTCATAGTTTATCATCATACAATATTGCTGTTATTATATACAGTGTTCTCCTGGTTCTGCTCGTTTCACTTTGCATCAGTTAATGTCTTTCCAGGATTTTCTGAGAGCATTCTGTCATTTCTTATAGCACAATAATATTCCATAACAATCATATACAGCTCATTCAAGTCATTCCCCAATTGCTGGGCATCCTCTCAGTTTCCAGTTCTTAGCCACCCCTAAAAGAGCTGTTATAAATATTTTTGCACATATAGATTCTTTTCCTCTTTGTTTTCTACCTCTTTAGAAAACAGACCAAATAGGGGGTATTGCTTGGTGAAAGGATATGCATGGTTTTTTTAGCCCTCTGGGCATAGTTCCAAATTGTTCTTTCAACTCACTTTAAGAATTCTACTGTATGAGAGGCACTTTCTTCAGTGCTAAGAATACAAACATGAAAAGGACATGGTTCCTACCACCTTCAAGTATCATAGTAAGCTTCCTTTAGTAAGGGGAACTACAGCAAGTCCACAGCTTCTACAGGAAGCCTTTCCTAATTTCTGTTAATTCTAGTCCCTTCCCTCTCTTATTTTTTTCCCCAATTTTCTTGTATATAGCTTGTTTCTAAGTCTTTGACCTGGGATTTCACTGGCAGAGGGTGAAGAAACTCCTTACTAATGTAGGATGGCACCTTCTCTGAAATTTAGAGTAATACAGAATTGCCTAGAACACACGAAGGTTAAATGGCTTGCCCAGAGTCTCATAATCAGTATGTGTTAGAGATGGGACTTGAACCAGAACACTTTGAAGAGGGAGAAAATGCTTTCACCTGGGAGGGAAAAAAATACTTTCACCTGGGCTCCCCTTCAGTCACTTGGTGTCATCTCCTTCAGGGCTAAGGGAGGAGTCACTAGTTAAAGGTTAATTAATATTGGTACATTAACCCAATTTGGATGATATTCTGCAGATATCCAGATATGTGGAATAACTACCTTATGAAGATATATCTAAGCTAGAAAAAGCTGTGTCTCAATTCAGAAATGAGTATATGTGTGTGCTGTCTATGTGAGAGTGTGCGCTGCATTTTTACTATCACACCACAAGCAGAGTCACTGATGGGACACTTAGTCATATCTACAGTGACAGAAGGCGTGTAAGGAAGAGTGATTGATAAGTGGTGAATGAGACTATGTCTACCTGTGCACAGGGTCTGCTAAACCTATATGTTAGAACCAACAATGATGATCCATTCCTATGATGTCTTGAGTGGAGATCTGATATAGGGAAAGGGTTCTGGATTTGCACAGAGAAGATGCAGGTTCAGATTCCATCTCTTCTTCCTGCTTACTGGATCAAGCATGTTTCTGTGTCCTCCATTTTTTATTGGTCAAACGAAGATAATAAAAGTCACCTTACTTAGGACCTAGGTGGTGCTTTGATAGAGTACTAGGCCTGGAGTCAGGAAGACCTGAGTTCAAATCCATTCTCTGACACTTACTAGCTGTGTGACCCTGGACAAGTCACTTAAACCTGTTTGCCTCAGTTTCCTCTTCTGTAAAATGGAGATAATAATATCTCCTACCTCTCAGTGCTGTTTCTAATCTGGCCTTAGACACTTGTTAGCTGCATGACCTTGAACAAGTCACTTAATCTCTGTTTGCCTCAGTTTTTCAATCTGGAAAATGGGGATAATAATTGTACCTACCTCCTAGAGTTCTTATGAGGCTTAAATGAGATAATAATTGTAAAGTGCTTAGTGCTGTGCTTGGCATGTAGTAAGTGCTATAATACATGTTAGAGGAAGAGGATGATGACAATGATGATGATAGTTAAACACAAGATCCCCCATTCAGGAAATCTTGCCTCAGGTGCTTCCTTGCTGTGTAGCAGTCCCATCTCCTAGAATGTTCTGTCTCCTCATTTCCACCTCTACTAGCTTCCTTCAAGTCCCAGCTAAAATCTGCCTTCTACAGGAGACCTTTCCCCATCCTTTTAATTCTAATGCCTTCTCTCTGTTCATTGTTAATAATTTATCCTGAACTTGGCTATATAGCTTTTTGTGTGTTGTTTCCCCAATCAGACTGTGTGCTCTTTGAGATCAAGGACTGGCTTTGGTCTTCTGTTGTATCCCCAGAACTTAGGATGATTCCTGGCACATAGTAGATCCTTAATAAAGTCTATTGACTAACTGACCCTGAACTTGCTTAATTTCTCTGTGTCCCAATTTTCTCATCTGGGAGATGGGGATAATAATAGTATAAACCTCACAGAACTGTTGCCAGAACGACCTTAAAGCACTGCAGAAATACGGGCCAGTTATTGTTACTTACCTCACATGATCCTTATGTGTATTCAATAATTATTGAAGTGTGTGTGTGTGCGTGTGTGTATTTAAAGCAGACTTGTGCTTTTGTTGGCATAGGAAGCTCCTATTTAGGTACTTCCCCCACTTATGCAGGTCAGTGTTTTCTCGGAAACTTAAATTCTTAGAGAATATAAGCTTCTAGAGGACAGGAAACTTTTTCATTTTGTCTGCATCTCAGTGCCTCACAAACCATCTGACATATAGTAGATACTTAATAAATGCTTGCGGAAACTTGACTCCCAAAAAGAGATATGAAGAAAAAAAAGACAGGAAGGTGGAACATGGGTCCACAGGTATGGAATGCTGCATCTAATAGAAGATTTTTTTTCTATGTCTTAATCAATTTTGCAGATTTTTTTCTTCCTCTTTTTCTATTCTTTTAAAAAATATTGTCATAATGGATGACTCTCTAGGAGGGGGAGCGCGGGTTATTTAGGCAATATTTTAAAACATATGAATTAAAATGGATTTTAAATGCTTATTGATTAACTATAGATTTGCTTGAGGTATAGAGGACCTGCCCACAGTCACACAGGCATGTGGCAGTTAGGCCAGAGGACTTTGGGCTTCAAAAGTCCAAGGTCAGCTCTCTATCCACGTTGCCATCATGCTTCTTTAAAACACTCTGTGAGTTCCTTGGCATATTCTTTCTGAGAAGTAGTTGGTGGTAGAAGCAGCAAAGTTTCACAGTTCCCACACAGCCAACTTAAATACCCATAAATATGACTCTAAATAAATTTAGGGCTCCCAAACTCACAAAAATACATAAAACACATTTCTTGCTAAAGGCAGCTTGGCAGGTGGGTCTCATCTCAGCAGGCTGGGAGCTGAGGCCTGCCAAGCCTGAAACCCTGGCCAGGCCCCAGGGCAGTCAGGAAAAAGCCACAGCTTGAGTCTACAGGAGAGCAGATTGGAAGGATCTAGAACAATCTCCACATTTATCAAGCCAGGTGAAACAAGGCTAAGAGAAAGGTCAGTGGAATTCAAGCTGAATTTGAGGGGAAAAAAAATGAGTCCAGCCAAACAGCCCACAGGGCAAGAAAGCAGCCCAACCCAGCTGCTTCAGAGCTCCTGGCCTGCGTAAAGCATGAGAGCCAAAGCAATTGATCAAAGGCCAAGGGCTCTTGCTTTGAATGGCCTAGATCCAGATCATGGTCTTGGGTGGTGGTCCTGGGGTGTGCTTTCATCAAGCCAAAGCTAGTGGGGGCTACAGCACCCCCCTAATAGTTCCTGCAGCTGTGAAAACTCCAGCAATTTGGGACTGGCCAACATGAGGAGAAGGAAGCAAAGTAAGAACAGCAATAAAACTCTAGAAACCTTTTTGGGGGACAAAAAGGGTCAAAGCATGGAATAGGAGGAAGACAACACAGTCAAAACTCCCACACCAAATGCTTCCAAGAAACATGAAGATTGTTGACAAGCCATAGAAGAACTTAAAAAGGACTTTGAAAACCAAATAAGAGAAGTGGAGGGAAAATTGGGAAGAGAAATGAGAATGATGCAAGAAAGTCAACAATCTGACTGAAGAGAATAACACTTAAAAAAATAGATTAACTCAAATGGTCAAAGAAGCCCAAAAAGCCAATGAGGAGAAAAATGCCTTAAAAAGTCGAATTTGCCAGTTGGAAAAAGAATCTCAAAAGTATTCTGAAGACAATAATTCCTTCAGAATTAAAGTGGAGCAAGTGGAAGCTAATGACTTTATGAGAAACCAAGATACCATTAAACGGTTACAAACAAATGAAAAAATAGAAAGCAATGTGAAATATCTCCTTGAAAAAAACCACTGACCTGGAAAATAGATCCAGGAGAGACAATCTGAAAATTATTGGTTTACCTGAAAGCCATGACCAAAAAAAGAACTTGGAAGGCATCCTTCAAGAAATTCTCAAAGAAAATTGCCCTGATGTTTTAGAATCAGA
>JAQQSW010009529.1:0-13211 GCA_028646575.1 Pseudocheirus occidentalis
TCCCTCCCTCCCTCCCTTTCTTCCTCCCTCCCTCCCTGCTATTTTAGGTGAATTAGAATGTTTTAATCAGTATATAAATCATTACCAGAATATCTTACAGAAGTTTCATTATTTTAAAGGCCTTATAAATTTGGATTACCTATGTAATACAGACCACCCTGACCCCCTGTGCCTGGAAGCCACGTAAATTAGATTTCATTTCTCCAGGATTCTCTGACGCTCTGAAGGGGGTTGGGAGAGGGGATGTGTTTCCTAGGTTATCTGACATTGACTCCAGCGTCCACTCACCACAAGTGTAAGGGACAGTGCTCTGCACCACAGTCCCATTTAATCACTAATAGTTGGATTCGCTTTTACAAGAAGTTTTTACTTCAGAAGGTATGATCACAAATATACAAATTTAGGTCTGCCTCTTCCCCTGCCACATACAGATGGGAGACATAATCCCCCTCTTCTTTTAAACTTCAGTCCCTGGGGAGGAGAAGGAGGTTAGGTTTGTAGCTTAGCTGGCTTCCTGTTTCCAAGTAGAAGTTTTGGAATTGTCACTAGTAGAGAAAGGAATAGGGAGGTGAATATAAAACTTCCTGAGTACTTGGGAGGGCCCATTTGAAGACAGATAACATCTATTTGTACTGAACACATTTCAGTGGTTTCATAACTTTTTTCAAGCAATGCTTAGCAGCCTGAGAGCTAGAGAAATTAAAGAAGGAATGACACTCAGGATCAGGAACAGGCATCTTGGGCATAGCAAATCAGAATTCACTCTCTCCCCCACAGTGTAGAGCTCCTTTACAAATCCCCCGTTTTGATAAATGGCATGTCACATTTACTTAGGCCAAATCCTCAGTCATCTTTAACTCCTCCACATCCAATCACATTTATCCAGTTTTATAGATTCTTCCTTCCAAATTCCTTTTTTATACCTTCATTTTCATTGTCTCTATTACCAGATCAATTTAGCTTTCATTATCTCTTGACTATAATACCATAATTGATTTCTAATTGGTCCCCAGACAGTAGTATCTTCTTGAAAAATTCAAATAACATACTTCTGTCAGAATAGTTTTTCCAAAATGGAGCTATGTTCAGGTCAATCTCTTATTCAAACGTCTTCAGTGACAACCTATTCCCCCAACACATAAAGGCCTCTCTCCTTAGTCTTGTGTTGAAATCTCTTAATAAACTGTTGTTGTTGTTGTTCAATAATTTTCAGTTACGTCTGATTCTGTACGACTCCATTTGGGGTTTTCCTGGCAGAGCTACTGGAGCAGTTTGCCATATCCTTCTCCAATTCATTTTACACATGAGGAAACCATGGCAAACAGGGTGAAGTGACTTGCCCAGAGTCATACAGCTAGGAGTTTTTGAATCAGATTTGAATTTAGGAAGATGAGTCCTCCTGACTCTAAGCCTGGCACTGTATCCACAGCACCACCTAGCTGCTCTGGACAAACTAGCTATGACCAATGACCCTGGTATATCTTGACACATTCTTGCTAAACTTCATGGACTCCAGCCATAAAATAACTCTCATGCCATTGAATTTCTTGCTCAGGCCAATCCCACAAACAGAAAGACCTTCAACATTAATTCTTCCTACAGAAATTCTATATCCTTCTTTCAATATCCAAATCCAATATCACTTCTCCAAAAAAAAACCTCCATGTAACCCTAAGCCAAAAATGTTTTCTGTTTCTCTCTGTCTCTCTTTTTCATTCATATGGTCACTTGTGTTATGTTGTTGTAGGTAATGTTCTTAACTAGATTTTAAGTCCTTTAAGGACAAAGATAATTTCTTATCCATCTTCATATATCCATCCATCCATCCATCCATCCACACGCACACACACACACACACACACACACATATCTCCCATAGTGACTAGAAGAATCCCTTCAATAAAATAGGTGCTCAATAATTAATTGTTGAATTTGTGAGTATTTCTATCCAAAACCAGAGAGATATAGCTGCAATTGGTTATAACTTATTTTCAAATCTGTCTCTAAGACCCCCTTAAATATGTGCCTGTTGAAATAACCCTGTCCTCACTACTCTTTGCCCTGATTGTCTTTCTAGGTATAATTCTCTTTCTTTGGGGCTTCTCTAATTTGTTTCTTCTCATACTTTTACTTATCTATTGCTTTATGGAATCTTAGAGTTCAAATATTTAGTTCAGAATATTTTCGTGTTCCTTATAAAAACTATAGTGTAGCATACTTGATTGAACAAAGAATTACAAAATGCAGCATTTTGTCGAAGCATCGGAAATAAATTCCTTATTACAAAGTCTACAGTTGTACTTAAATTCCTGAGATGAAAGTATTTTAATTCATCATTTAAATCAGAGAGCTTTTTTTGTGGTACGTAACCAAAAATATTTCTATGAAGATAAGGTATAATGATACTTCATCATAAATGTTTACAGAACAGTCATAGTAGACTAGATTTCATAGAATTCCTCTAAATTATATATTTTTTCCAATATCAAGCTTTTACTTGAAAGAAAAACAAATGGAAAGAAAAGAACAAGAGTCTTTGTAACAAATAAACATAGTCAAATAAAATGATTTCCCATTTTGACCATGCAGAAAAATTGGTGTCTCATTCCGCACGTTAATCCATCTCCTACCCTCCACAAGCTGAAAAGCAATTTTCTTTGTATGTATTCTGAAATCATGGTTGATTGCTGTGTTTTTCCGAAAGTCTTCCAGAATTCTTCATTTTTACATTTTTGATGTTGATCTATTTAAGACATTTTAAACAGTCATTAGCACTGACGAATGACATTAATGTAGAAAGCATAGAGAATGTTAAATGTGTATTAGTCAACAGATGAAATAATTGTGTGGGCTGTTATTAATGACTACAGGTGATAAAATTCTTACAAATTACACAGTAGAAATGTGGTATTAAGTACTCAAATGCTGTTTTCTCTCATCATCATTTTCATTTCTCACCTAGGGTGCACTACTCTGAGACTTCTCTGACTCGCTTTTTCATTATGCTCTAAAAAGCTCATTATTGGGATAAACTCACTGTCCTCTAAGATCCCACCAGCCTTGTTACTGCATCTTATCTTTCTTTATCTTCCGCTTTTATGACTGGAGGATGGGGCCATGAATTCCAAACTCCATGAACTCTGCTCCCGGAGAAAACTCAGCTCAAATATCTCTTTTTCCACCTGGTTGCCGTGTTTTAAGACTTCTCTGATTTCTCTATGATGCCACCACGGGTAACTTCTCCTCTCCCCGCTCCCCATTTTTGTGTGTTGCCTTTCTCCATTTGTAACAGCAAGCGGTTTAGCACTTAGTAACTTAGGAAGGTGTGAACTCTGTCCCTGTTGCAAGGGCGTGAACTCCCCTACTGAGTTGTAGAAGGGGATTGTCTGAGACAGGAGGCCAGTGTGTTTATATAAGAGAAATTCTAGAGACAGAGAGACAGAATCAGAAATGTTCTTCCTGGTGGCTCCTGTTGGAGGAAGCAGGATTGTCCCAGCATCTGGGAGCTGGACTGCTGGACTGCAGAAGTGAGTTGGAGTTTTATTGGGAGGGAGAGAGAGAGACAGAGAGAGAGAGAGACAGAGAGAGACAGAGAGAGAGAGAGAGAGACAGAGAGAGAGAGAGAGAGAGAGAGACAGAGACAGAGAGAGAGAGAGAGAGAGAGAGAGAGAGAGAGAGAGAGAGAGAGAGATTCTCTCTCAGTACGTGGAAGCTGACTAAGAACTGAGATGGAGTTTTCCCAAGACCAGAATCTGGTGAAGACCACCTGGAAGCCTGAGAGGGCTTGCCTGGAAGGCCATTTCTCCTGGGTTACCTAGTGCCAGCTGAACTGCTGGAGGACTAAAGAAGCATGACCAGGATAAGCCTTTGTTTGTTCCTGGCCCGGCTGATCCTTGAGTTCCCTGCAACAGAAGTGGTGAAGGGTCTGAGATGTGCCAGACCCTGTGAACGTCAATGTGTACCAGGGAGTGCCTGGAGGACGGGACAAGGACCTGGATGCTGTCTGCCCCTGAATCCAGGTGACTGTTTGGTGGATTCAGGTAGGAGCTGGGACCATGGAAGGGGATCCAGAGAATCAGAAAGACCACCCAGTATCAAGATGAAGAAAAGATCTCCCCTTGGATGAAATTGAGGTTTGCTGGACACCAAAGTGTTGGAGGGTTTGTGTAATTTTCTAATGACTGTAATTAGTGATTAATGATATTTGGTAATTGTGAATCTAGATTAGTGACTGATTGAGATGATGTATTGATTTGCCCCATGAGTGGAACATTGATTGTTGCATTGTGAATTGATCGAATGATTATTGTTTATTGTGAATTGAATGCTTTGTTCTAAATATTGTAGCCACTGTAGTGAAAACTGTGTGACCATTCTAATGTTAAACTATTATGAACACCATATTGTGATTTTCTGTGATAAGATGTAATGTTGTGAATATTATATTGTGATTTGTAATGAATGTTTGCCTTGATTTGTAATGGAATAAACAGAGTGTTCACCATACTGTGTAATTCAAATACTAAAAGCTGTTCACAGTAGCGTTCTTTCTGAAATCTACTAGTGCCTGGCATAACACCATGAGATGATAAACTCTTTGAAGCCAGGGATTTCTTTTCTTTTTTTTTTCTATTTGTGATACCAATGCTTATCACAGTGTCTTGCACATACTAGGAGCTTAATAAGGGTTTATTAATTAGTTGGTCATTAGTCTAATAAATTCTTGGAGTTCTATGACTGTAACCAGAGGCTGTAGCACTGCAAGAATATAAAACAAGCACTATGTACATCTGTGCATAACAAGGATTTTAGAAAAAGCAAATGCAAATATTTCCTCACTATTATGTTTAAAGAATCCAGAACTGATATTTTTGTTCCACTTCTCTATCAAGTCAGAAATTAAAAGTAAACATTTACTTTTAAAATAACATAGTAATTGGTATTGCACAATTAAAAAGTTCCCTTTTGACTTCTGTCATAAAATTATACTCTTGGAAAAACTGGTAGATTGAAAAGAAATGAAAAAGCCATCTTCAGGTTTGAGTCTATTCAAATAGGCCAATTGATAGTGAGGAAAGAGAAAAAGAAAAAAAGGAAGGAAAGAAAGAAGGGAGGGAGGAAAGGGGAAAAGAAGGAATGAAGGAAGAAAAGATGATGAAAGAAAAGAAATAAGGAAGGAAGGAAAAGAAAAGAAGAGAAGGAATTTTTATACTGTTGGTCCCACACACAATTATAGCAAATCTTACTATTCCTACATTTTACCTACTTTTAGCTAGACTTTTTTAAAAATGGGGATTGTCTATTTTCAGACCAGCAATAACATGATATTTATCTAATACCATTTGTTTTTTACTTTATTAATGAGACAAATTCCCATTCTTCTGAGACTGATATTTCAGAAAGACCCGCCTGAGTTCAGTTCCTACCTTAGACACTAGCTGTGTGATCCTAGTAAAGTCACTTAAACCTCTATCTGTCTCAGTTTTCTCATCTATAAAATTGGGTACTTAACACTAACCCCACCCCACCCCTGGTTTGATATGAAGATAAAATGAGGTAATACTTATTCAAAGCTTTGAAAACCTTACAACAACCTATATGCATATGTATATATATATATATATGTGTGTGTGTGTGTGTGTGTGCTGTAGGGTATGTACACATGTATACACATGTGTATATATAATTATATATGTATATATACATATAAGCTTTTTTTTTCCCTAGAATAAGCAACATTGTGAGCCGAGGTCCATATCATTTCCAAAATCTTGGAATTTAAATTTTGCTATATTACACAGATGCTGCTGGCTCTCTTGCCATGTCCCCCTCCAAAGAATACTTATAAAGATGTCAAAGACATTACAGGAAAAGCTCCATAAATTGTATGGTAAGCAATTCACTCAATGTAAATGTGAAAAATAAATATATGGAAACATAGCTTCAGAGATTGTGCTAATGGGGGAAAGCAACTGAATAAATCTTTGTTTCGGTGGCATTTCTTGATAGAGACATTCCTTTCTAAATCATCTCCCACTCTTTACTTATCCATCCAGCATGATCTATGGATTCATGCTTTTCTCAATGTAATACGACAGTTAATACAACACAGTATGTGAGCTAGACGACACCGGAAGTCCTTCACTTTTTTCCACTCTATTTTATGAGCTGCTGTTGTCTTTCTTGTCATGAGGACTCAGAATATTTGTCAATATTTCCCCAAACAATGCCACATTTTTATTCAGGCAGAAGTTGCTATATCTCTCATCAAACCAACATCAATCTTCCTTCACTATAGTTTGCAGTAATTAAATAAAATAAAATGGAAAGGGTATTAAATTTGTTATAAAGATAATTCCTTAATATGTGTTTTAGATGAACTTTATTTAGCATGCATTAATAATGAGACTATTAATGAGTTGTGTTCATGGGTTCTTGACATTTGCATTATTATTAACATAAACATGAAATTCATTCTTCTAAAGTACTTTAAGAGAATACTAACATCAAGTTTAAAATTCTTTGATGTAGTGGTCAAATGAATTTTTAAGTATTTGATTTACTTTTTAAATAATTACATTGTACTATTATTAATTACTTCTGTGATTAAAAAAATGTAGACTTTTGAAGACTATAATGATTATTCTCCAGAAACACTGTTAAGATATTAAATCTGTCATGACAGCTAGGTGGCACAGTGAATAGAGCACCAGCCCTTGAGTCAGGAGCACCTGAGTTCAAATCTGGCCTCAGACACTTGACACACTTACTAGCTGTGTGACTTTGGGCAAGTCACTTAACCCCAATTGCCCTCCTAAAAGCAAAAGAAAAACAACCCCCAAAAAAGGTATTAAATCTGTCTCATTGCTACAGGGTTAGAGTTTATTTAGGATGCTCTCAACATCTACTTTTTAATTCACTTCTATTCAATTCAAGAAATATTTATGTAATGAGGGCAGGGAACTTGCAATTTCCATATCCAAGACAGAAGCCTCCAGTTCTGCCACTTTCCTCTAATGCTGCTAAATCAGGTGCCAGAAAATGTTCATGGCCTAGATGGCAGCTGCCTGGGACTGGATGGTAACTGAGAAGACTTTATTTCCGCTAATCTGAACAGAGCTCAGGCAGATGCCACTCAATAAGATTTAGTCTGAAAGACAGACTTGACACAAGTTTTTTGCTGTGCTGTCTGGGATCAGGCTATGGATTTGATTCACAAAAGAGTAGCAAATTCCTGAGGTTATAGACTGGCTCACAAAAGAGCCTTAAATAGGCCCTTATGGATAGCCAGGAGTAGCTGCAACCCATTGGAAAAGGAACAGATGGCAACGTAAGTTGAGCAGATCCCTTCACCAAATCCAATGGCAGCAGTTAAGTGCTTCAGAAGCAGAAAAGTAGACTAGCTTGGATGTAAGACTGGATGTTTGAGTTGTTGAAGCAACAAGTGTTCCCTCACCAAATGGTAAGACGGTTTCTGTAGGAAAAGTATTTAGCTGTATGTGTGTGTGTGTGTGTGTGTGTGTGTGTGTGTGTGTGTATCTATAGTGGGGTGAAGTTCTTAGTTACCTTGAATTCTAAGCACATTTCTATTTCTTTACTATGTCACATATTTCATTATGACTTGGTTGGGGAAGTTCAGTGAAATGTGGGTATAATTTGTGGGCCTGATGCTGTTCTCTTGTTGCTTCAGGTTTGATATCAAAAATGAGACACTTGTTGAAAGGAAAATCCTTCATTTGGGCTTATGTACTGATTAATAAGGCAAAACTCAGGACAAAGAATTAAAGGAGTTTATTATAGTTCTTAAGGGTAGTGACATATTGAGGAGCTGATTGCTTGATATTGGTGATGGCTTCAAGGTAGGAACTTTTTAATGAGATAAAGTCAATTCACATAGGTCAACATCAGCAAAGGAGGGTAGGCCCTTGCATTTCAGTTTCTCCCCAAGGTAGCAAGAAGATGGGAATTTGCAGGTAGAGAGACATACATCACAGGCATGGGTGCTTGACAAAGAGCAAGAAATGCCAAGGATTGTACTCAGTGTCACCTTCTCAACAGAGCCTCCCCTAACACAGACTACTGCAGGTGGCTAGCCACAATGGGTCGTTGAATCAAAATAACTTTCAATACACATATGGGCTATTCAGCAGTTAACAAAAGGAGGCTTCCTTAAGCATAGTATAGAAAAGATATTCAGCAGGTTTTTTAGCACTCAGATGGATTTTTTTTTGACTAGGTAAAAAAGGCCACTTTCTGCCTCATTTCTTACCTAGCTTTAATCACTGAATGGGTGTTGCCTCAGTCAAACTGAGAACTGTTAAATACTTTAGCTTAAAAAGGCAAAGGCAGAACTGCATCCAGGGCCATTTACATCCTCCTGATCTTGCCATTGGACCCATATGGAAGAGAAAGTGGGGCTGGTGACTGCATAGCCCTCCCTCACTTAAATCCAGTTCACTTGCATGGCATGGCACCACCTCCCTGATGTCATGGTCCTCTTCAACAACAAAGGACAAACAGCGGCACTTAGATGTGGCTTTCCTAATCTCTATATGGGACATTCTCCAAGTCCACTAGGCCAAAGGCCTAACTCTTTGTGGATGGACCTTTGTGTGGCCTCAGATGACCAGGAAGCCATATCAATATGGTCAGAGGCCACCAGAAATTTGAATGAAGGGAGATACACCTTGTACTTTAGTGTCATCAGCCAATCAAATCCTGGGGACAGCTTTGACATTTTCAGGAAAAATAAGAACAACAAAACAAACATACAAAAAAAATGTAGCCAAATCCATGAGTGGCAGGGGAGGGATGCTGTTAGACAGTGATCTTATCACAAGGGACTTGTGAGTTAAAAAGTAATAATAGACATGTTTCCTTTTGTTCCGTGAACCTGGAAGTAGCCAACAGAATGCCATATAAGGTGAACCTTAGGTATTTCATTTACAAAGTACAGAAAATGTGTAAAACAGTACTACATACCTGGGGTGCAAAGATGAAAAAAATCAGGGATTATCTGTACTCCAGAAGTTTACAATCACATATTCTCCCTGTTTTCCCTCAGCTTAGATACCCCTAAATCTACCACATCGCAACAGGTATGCAGTGTCTCCACCCCCCCCCCCCAGTGGTCTTCTATGTCTCTGCTTAAAACAAACATAAAAAAATTCAGAAAACCCCCCATTGCCAAAATGTCAAAATAGCTGTTTTCGGTTTAACTCTTCCTACCTATCAACCCCGGCAAAAAAATCTACTCCAAAATGATTAGTAATTAAAGCTGAATTAGAAATAACCCATATCTTTATGGAATAATATTAGAAAGCTGAACTACATAAAACCTCCCAGGTATCAGCCTTGCTCCTGCCTGTCCTCCACACCTGGTGTAGGCAGCTCATGGGCTTGTGGTAGGCAAGGTGTTCTCTGCCTTGTTTGCCTACCACAGTGGCTTAAAATGAATCCCAGCCCAACACACAGACAGTAGAAAATATTGATTCTAGTCAGGCATATGTGAAGAAAAACAAGAGCAAGTAGGAGTGGTGGAGGAGAATAACACATCCAATCAAAGCTGGCTAGAAGGAAAAGTCCTCCCAACCCTAAGAAAAGGAGCCTAGAAGCTTCATGTAGTTTACACCGTTCGTTCAGGAGCACAGTTGCATCTATGTAACACCAACTCTTAAGCTGAGTAGCTTTTAAATTAAAACGGAACAGAAAGAAAAACCAAAACAAAAAACAAGCTGGGGGTAATAATAAAAAGAGAAATCCTATTTGAAATAGTTTCAAAATGCATAAAATTTGCTAATACATATTCAAGATATATAAATAAAAGTACAAGACACTTAACAGAACGAAAAGAAGATGGATAATCAGAAGACTATTCATCGCTCATGGACTATTAGTGCCATTATAATAAATGATGATTATCACCTAAATTAATTACAGATTAAGAGCTATGCCCACAAAATTTATCAAGGGATTACTTTATAAAATGAGAAAAAATAATAAAATCATTGAAAGGAACTGTAATCTCAGAGGAAATAATAACACACACACACACACACACACACACACACGGACCAGAAGGAGTCATTATTTCTTTTGTGGCCCTTAAGTGGTTTTGAAGTGGCCAGGAGCTAGTTAAGTAGAAATCTCATGGACTCAAGATAGGAGTCAAGAAATCAGCCAGGAAATAGTTAAGTGATACTTTGTGAAATTAGAAATCAGCAAGTTAGAATTCAGTGAACCTGCCTATGGGCTGGCCTGGGGTGTGGGAACCGATCCAGGTCATTTGTCTTTTTCTTCATTTTTCTTCTCCTACGTGCCCAGGTCATCATGCCCGTGCCCCTCCTTCTCCTATCTCATTGTTCCCTATTTGCATTTAGTAACAGCTTCTGTTTTAGTAACAGCTTCTGTTTATACCTGCTTAGTAACAAATTCTGTTAGATGGACAATGAAGTTGAACTGTATTGATGATCCTGCATTTTCTGTCCTATCTTGCTGATTCCTTCAGATTGGCATGAGAAAGACAGCCGCCAGCTGGCTAATTAAAGCTCCTTAAAACTTTTATTCAGACTCTGTGGTCACTTTGTTAAAACTTGCCATTTCAGTTTTATCCTTAATTAGATAACTTTCTTTTTAGTGATATTTTTATGAATGTCATTATGTAGAGGGTTAGGGTTTGGAGGTACTCAAGACCCCAAAATACCAAAATGCTGGGTCTTGCTAAATGAATTTGATATAAGCCTTCTTTCAGCCAAAGAAAAACAAAGTTTATTAAAGATTTGCCATAATGAGTAGACTCTTAAGGAGCCTAAGTATTTGTGATGTTTGTATTGGACAAGTCTTCCAGAATAATCTGACACAGAATAAGTCTGTGCTGCATTAATCTCAGCACCTTTATTGAGGAAAGATGGATCTTACACACAGAAAGACTGTGAGAGGGATCTAGAGTGGTATAGAGGAGGGGTTTAGGGAGGGTCTTGGAGTCTGAGGAGGATCTTGAGGAACTGAGATCAGACTCCAGTAATGAGATTAAGGGGGGAAATAGCTGCAGGCTACCTGGAGATGTCAGATAATGGAGGGCTAGGTTAGGTTAAGGGTAACAGATTTGGGTATGGATATCAAGAATAGGAAGTAGCTGGAAAATGGAGGGCTAGGCTAGGTTAAGTGTAACAGAGATTTGGTCTAGCTATAATGAGAGGTTTATGGCCTCTGGTAAATGCCTCATCAAGTGGGAAGATTCAAAGGGGTTCCAGGAGCCTGTACCCCATCAATTGTAGTTGAGTATAATCTCTTTTTGACTCTACTTATTGCACTCTCTATCACTTCAGACAAAACTTCATATTTTCTATGTATTCCTCATAATCATTATTTGTCTACACAGTAATGTTTTATTATAGTCACATACCATAATATTTTCAGGCATTCCCTGATCAGCAAAGCACTCACTTTCCACTTTTTCTATTGTTCCCAGTTCTTTGCTACCAAAAAAAATGTGTCTATGTGCGGATGTGTATACACACACACAAACACATATATGTATGTATATGTATGCATGTGCATATGTTCATGTATATGCACACATATACACATATACTCATATACACGGCAATATATTTTTGAACTATATGTAATATATGTCACATATAAAATACCTAACATATAATAAGTGCATGTGTGTATATATTTTATGATGAAGTACAGGTTCTGGGACCCCCCTTGAACTGTGATTTAATCTTCCCATTTGATGAGGCATCTGCCTGAGTCCATAAGCCTTTCATTATAGCTAGGCCCAAATCTCTGTTACAAGCCTAGCCCTCTTTTGTCCAGCTACTTCCCACCCTTGATCCTCCCAAAATATCTTTATACCCTTAAACTAGCCTAGCCCTCCATTGTCTCATCTTCAGGTAGCCTCAGGTAGACCACCCTTAGATTCCTTCAATAAAGTTTGCTTTTCTTTGGCTGAGAGAAGACTTGAGTCGAATTCATTTGGCAGAACCCAGCATGTTGGTATTTTGGGGTCTTGATTACCCCTAACCCTAAACCTCATCATTTTATACATACATACATATAGACACACATATACACACACACATGCATATACACATATATGTGTATGTGTATACATGCATATGTAATTGACTTTGTTTCTATCTCTCATTTCCTTAAAGTATGTGTCTAGAAGTAGAATTCATAGGTGAATGATTAAGGATGGTTTAGTAACTGATTTGTCTCATCTCCTTTTACAGTACATGAGTATGCCTATCTTCCCAAAGTCCATTTCACTTTGAATATCACCATTTATTATTATCTTTCACAGCTTGTACCATGAGAAATGAAGCCTTAAAATTGTTTTAATTTCCATTTCTTAAACTATTAATGATTTAGGAATCTATTTTAATAAGGGCATTTTTAATTTTCAATTTTTTTCTTACAACTCTATTTCTTATCTTTTAGTGACTCATCTATGGAGGAATGGCTTTTATTGCATTTCCCTCCTACTCTGCAGCTGCTTTTCTAATTCTTGTTTCATTGATTTTATTTGCGCAACAGCTTTCTAAAAATTTTATGTAGTCAAAAATGTTTATTTTACCTTTATGACTTCTTTGATCACTTGTTTGGCAAGGGTTTTTTCCCCTAGTTGTACCAGTAAATTATAGCTGGTCTTATTCTGTGCTCATTTTTTTTTCTAATGGAATGACCTTTTATATTCAGGTTACATATTCATTTTTCTACATGCTTTAAGATGTTTGTCTAAACCTAATTTCTTTTTTTTTTTAATTTTAATTTATTTTCTTGGTTACATCATTCATTTCCACAAGGTCTGGAGCTACAAATTTTCTTCCCCTCTTCCCCCCACCACCCAGCCCAGAACATTGATCACACTGTAAGACCCCTCCCATAATCTGTTCCCTTTTATGCCCTCCTCCAACACTTTCTAGCAGGGCAGGGAGCTCCTCCCCACCCCCGTCCCTGTACGTATCACTTCCCAGCTGCATTTGATTGTATAGCTTTAAATACTAGATTCTTGCAATTCCTCCCCTGTCACCCACCCCCACTGGGAGGAGCAGCAATTCAATACAGGCTGTACCTGTGTAACCACACAGGACATCTCCACGGTGGGCAAATTGTGAGAGGTTAATTGTATATCCCTCCTTCCTATCCTGTACCCCCACCTTGCTCTGTTCTCCACCCTGTCCCCGTCCCCCTACTGA
>JAQQSW010009530.1:0-13211 GCA_028646575.1 Pseudocheirus occidentalis
AGTTATGGTATATGAATGTGATGGAATATTATTGTGCTATAAGAAATGGGAAGGAGATTGACTTCATACTTACCTGGAGAGGCTTATATGAATTGATGCTGAGTGAGAAGAGCAGAACCAGGAAAAATTTGTACACAGTCACAGATACATCATATGTGTGACAACCAATTCTCAAAAACTGGACACTTTTCAGCATCGCACAGTTAAAAGACAACTATACAAGTCTCAGGATGGAAGGAGATGTCTACATTCAGAGAAAGATCCAGAAAGATCAGAGTTTAAAGGGATACTGAAGCAATGCATGCTATGATTCTATCTGATGCTTGGCTTTTGTTTCTCTTTTCTCATTGTTCACTCCATTGCCTATAACACCTCTACAACCAGACTAGTGTACAATGTGAAGGAGTTTGCAGATCCTATACATGATTGTATGCCACCATGGGGGTGGGGGTGGGGAATGGGGAGGAAGGGGAGAAAAATCTGTCACTCAAGTGACTCTGGAACAGAATCTTGTAACCTAAAAGTAAACAAACAAGTCAATAAAAAATTTAAAAATTTTTTTTAAAAAGATATAAATAACAGGAGGGACTATGGCCTCCAGATCAAGTAAAAAAGTCTCTTCATCTATAACTATTGTGAGATAAAGAAAAATGCTTTTTTCTTAAACTTAAGCACTTAAGGAGCTGGAGGACTCTGTGGATCATTTTTTTTTCAATGATCTTCTGTGTATTGACACTTTAAAGTGTTAAACAGGGTAATATATGATAACCTGAAATATTCACAGAATCCTAGAATGACAGAATTAAAAAGCAACACAGAGTTCATGTTTTGACCTAACTCATACCTAAGAATCATCTCTACTATTGCCCCAATAAGCAGTCATCCAACAACCTTTACTTACAAGCCTTAGGTGAGGGGGAACCCACAAATGCCTGAGGCAGATTATTCTACTTTTGTATAGATCTATTTGTTAGGATGTTTTTCTATTCTATTAAGCTTTTTATTTTGTATTCCCAGTTCTGTCTCTTAGAGTCAAACACAAGTATAGTCACTCTTCTATATTAGAGTCTTTTCAGTACTTGAAAATAGGTACCATGTTCCCCATTATATCTTTTTTCTTCAAACTAAACATCCTTAGCTCTTTTAACAAACCCTTTATTGCATGAAAAATGAAATATTTCTTGGAACAAATACCAAGCTAACCCAAACTAGCTGACATAGGGACCACATTTGACAGTAAAAGTAAGATTCCATACCCATAGTCCTCCATCTCCCAAAAAAAGGAAATGCCATTTCCTCATTTTTAGAATGAAAATTAGTTCTTATATTTATCCAGAATCCAGTTTTATTTTAGTGTTTTATATTAAACTATTTATTGTTCATATTATTTTCTGGGTTCTCTTTAATTTGCATAATTTTGTATTTTCTAGTTTACTGAAATCCTCCTACTTTTATTTTTACTTTTGCATCAATATATTGCAATAACTTTAACCATTTCCCATAACTACTTTGCTTCCAGGGTTTTTCCTGCCATGTACAGCACTGCTATAAAGATTTTGTAATATATGGGATCTTTCTTTCTTAATTTTTTTTGAGGGGGGGTGTGTGTCCAGCAGTGGATCACTGACTCCAAGGCAATATTTGTTTTGTTTTTCGGGTTTTGTTTTTGCTTTTTGGAGGGAAATTGGGGTTAAGTGACTTGCCCGAGGTCGCATGCTAGTTGTTGTATGTGTGTGTTAAGTGTCTGAGGCTGAATTTGTACTCAGGTCCTCCTGACTCCAGGGCTGGTGCTCTATTCACTGTGCCACCTAGCCGCCCCTGTAATATCTATTTTGAATGAAGTGATGCTGGCTCTTTGTGAATACCATTAACTTTTCTATATGTTCTTTAAATATATACTTAAAATTCTAGGAGATTTTTAACAATATGGATAATTTTGAAATTGTAAATAAACTCATTTTGACCTTATCACCTCAAAATGACAAACAAAAAAATGCACAAAATAAATTTTAAGAATCACAACAGAGAAGAAAGAAGAGAAATTCCCATGAAGGAAACTTCACACACATGTGCACACATATACACACACACACACACGAGCACATGCATGCCCAACCATCACCACCAGAAACTGAAGGAATTAATAAGCAAATCAGAGCTCTTAATACACTGAAACAGCACAAGGAAAAAGTCTCCAGAAGAAATGAAGAATTCTGCAATAACAAGAGTCCATGAAAATGTAATTGAAATACAAAAACCCACCAGGTTAGTAGAAATGTTTAATGAAGGATTCAATGAAGGTATAAGATGGGGAAAAAGGGAGTCTTAAAGAGAATATTGGAAACAAAAAAAGGAATTATTGAATTAGAAATGTTTAAAGAGAATTTTAACAGTTGGAAAAAGAGAATGGCAGAAATAGACTAGAAAGTTCAAAGAAACAACATATATTATAGAAAAGATAAAAGCCAGCAAATTCAGCAGAGCATTGTGAAATTTCTATAGAATCAGCTAACCTTGAAGATAAGACTTGGCTAATTACTGTATATATCATCAACCTCCAAAAGAGTATCATGAGAAAAAAACAAACTAATTTTTTAAAAACCCACTAAAGAACTAGAAATAAAGGACAAAGTACAGATTTATGAAATCCATGGAATGCCAGCAGAGAAAACTTACAATATTAACTCATCTGGAAATGTAATTACTAAACTCCAGTATTTCCAGTTGAAAAGGGAGAAAAATATATGTAATCATGAGGAAATAGTTCATCAACATCAGCTCAAATTTCCCTATATTGCTTATCAACAATGAGAAATGGCAGAATGGGAGAGGGGAGAATAAAACTAGTATGTGATAAAGCTAAGAATGAAAGAACACAACTTTCATTTAACAACAATATGCTCTGTGAAGGTGAGCATAATCTCTTAGAAAAATAAAGTTTAAACAATGCTGTTATTTTTTTTAGCATTCCTTTTGATCAAATCAGTGTTGAGCAAAGTTTTTGACATCAAAACAAAGAAAATAAAGAAATGTAAAGATAAATTACCCACATTACTTTAAAAGACTAAGAATATTGACTCATGGTGACCCAGTGCTTAACAAATTACAAAGGGGAGACAAGACTATTATCACTTCGTTTATGGATAATTGATGAAAAAAAGAGAAATAAGTTATGGACTTGGGTGATAAGAAAGAAGAGAGGAAATGAAGGACAAGATTAAATAGTTCTGTAATAGGGTTCAGGAGGTGTGTGTGTGTGTGTGTGTGTGTGTGTGTGTGTGTGTGTGTGTCTGTATCTGAGTCTATGTCTATGTCTGTTTCTGTGTAGCATCAAGCACCCTATCATACCCAGGATAGCTGTTAGCACAGGTTCTTTCCTCTGCTTTTCCAAAGGAAAGCAACTTAAAAGGGGTTAACAATCTTAGTTTAATCAAACATATATCATTTACTTGCTTAGGGGGAAGAGTCAGCATCCTGAACTTCAGAGAAAATACAGAAGTTACAAGCAGACAAAAAATACAGACACAGAAAAATAACATAATTTAACAGGCCAACAAACAGGGCTTCTGGTTGTCTGACCATCACATATAACAGTTAGTTACTAGAGAGAGAAGCATCAACATCTGGGTTTTCAAAGCTGGGGAGCACAACAGCTGCCCAGAGTCTCATCTTGCCAAATCCACAACTCTTCCCACTAACTAATTACAAAGTAACAAAAGGTATGGTGAAAAACAAGCCTCCCCTAAGCTAGCTTCTCTTGTTGGACTCCAGGTGAAGCCCATTAAGGGCAGGGAAGATCTTCGATTTCCCTTACCATTACTGCTTGTGTATGTGTGTGTGTGTGTGTGTGTGATATGTATACACACATACACACATACTCATATATATGTATACATATATTTAATCACAGTATACAGTTTATTCATAGGATATAAAAAAATTCAGAAAGGTAAACAATTTTGAATAGCTCAGAAGGGTTAGGTGATAATCAAAATTTAGATACTAAAAGGTACAGTTCATAACTTTCCTTAAAAGTCCTTATTTGTCTAAGAGGCACTGAAGAAACAAAGAGGAGCAAGTAGTGGCCTATATATTAAAAAACACAAACAAATTGCTGAGAAAAAGAGAAGGAAGGGAAAAGAATGCAAAAAATATTTCTTAAAATTGAGGTGTCTCTCCTGAAATCCATTAAAATATAGAGATGTAGTAGAGGGAAGGATTTGTGAACCCATCTTTTAGAAGACCAGGGGAATGGAAGATAAAAATATTATAGTAATAAAAACAGAATAAAATGAATAGGGACCCAGGTTAGGGTACTTAGGGAAAGATAGTGTGTCTGAGTCCAAGGTTTTTGAATTTGAGAGCAGATTGTCTCATATATAACAAACCAACTACAGAGGAACTGATTATGGCAACAAACATCACTGCAACAATAACAATAACCATATGAAAAATGGGGAGGGAAGAGGGGAAAGCAAAACTATGGGGTTTTAGGTTTAGGCTAGGAGGATAGGTGAGACAAAGAATTTTGGGGTAAGGATAACCACTATTTCTACTATTATTTGACATTTTATTAGAAATGCTAGCTATCGTAATAAGACCCCGTCCTCCAAAATCCAACTTATTCTCCTTTTGTTTAATCATAAGAGCTCTTCCTTTTCCATCTAACTATAGGTCCCAATCTGGAAAATAATCATTGTCTCCCCATGATTATACCTATTGTAGGTTGAAAAATGAAATGATTGAGGAAACAAAAATTCAATCTTCCAAACATGTTGATTTATTAAGAAATCCATGCCAACTGCCTAACAAAGAAGGACCAGACGTCCTCAGCTTAGGCCTGGACCCTGAGTACTAGAGGAGACAGACTTTTATACATTGAAAACAATTAATCAAATAAAACCAATTAGTTAGAAAATGATAATAGAACACTCGATAATCCGATTTCTAATTGGATGGAACTTTCCAAGTTGAAAGGGAGTGAGTGAACAGGTGCAATTCCCTGACTTCAGAAAAAAGATGTGTCTCACTCCCCCTTCTCTAAGTTTCTGTGAACAATCAAAAATATGGAAAAAATAACTGGTTACTCAGTATAGACATAGTTTTCCGAAAAGACATACAGCTTGCTTGAGATGTACAACTGTGAAAAAACCCTTGCATCAGGTTTTGGATCTGATAAGGTTTCTGGTCAATGTAACCTAAGACCTTGGTTAAGGGTCTTTAAACAGCAGCTAGAGGTGGTCTGGCTTCTCAGCCATGCAGGGATAAGTTCAAACAAGGAACTACGGTTTTCTCCTGATTCCCACAACTTAATAAAGTTTTCCTACGGGACAGAAGTTGAACTAGACATATAATTGAATAAAAAAGTAAGTGAGTTAATCCCAGAATTGAGTCACAAGATGTAGTTAGTGTGGTTCACTCACTTTCCACAAGTAACCACTTGTCATAATTCCATCAAATCCCTCACTATATATATTAAACCAAACTCTTTTTTTAAACCAAGCTCATCATGGCTCTCATTTAGAAAATTTCACAGTATATAAAATTTGATGCAACCATGGTGTTATAAAAAGTAACAACTAAAAAAATTCAAGGAGAAAGAAAGATTATGTAGGTGGATAATTTATAACTAGTATCAGGATAGAAGAAATAATAGGATAGAAAATAAACAATCTCAATTACATGAAATAAAAAAGCAATTGCCTAAATATAACCAATGCATCTTGAATAAGAAAAGATACAGATCAAGAAAAAATTTGTATTAAATAACTGATAAAAGTCTGACTTTGAAAATTTATTAAGAAATACAAACCCATAGAGCTAAGAAATATTTTCTGATAAAGCAGTCAAAACATTTAGTTTTGAAAAGACAAATATAACCTGCCAGTAACTAGAAAAATACAAAAGATCACTAATAATCAGAAAAATGAAAATTAATGCAAACATTAATCTATCAAATGTGATAAAATATACAAAAAGTAATTTTTGAAGGGGCTGTGGAAAAGCAGGCATTTTAATTGATGGCCAGTAATCACGTGAAATGGTTTTGTAATTTTAGAAAATTAAGTTGGAAAAGTTAGAAATCACATATAAATTTTGGCCCAAAGATCAAATTATTAAGACTATAATTGAGGAATCTATAGAAAACAAAAAAGGACAAACATATAAATTATTTCTAGCATATTAATTTGTAATAAAAACAAGAAATAAAATATATGCCAAATTATTGGGTATGGTAGAACAAATTATTATATATGAATTAATAAAAAATGATAGGAAATAATGACAGAGATGAAAAATTGAAAGAAATCGAGAAAATCTTATGAGAAGTAATGCATAATGAAGAAAGTGGAGCCTAAACACATAATTTCAAAAGAAAAATCAACACAGACAAGCAAAAAAACACTAACCAGAAATAAGGGTAAGTGACAGTTGCATTTTGCCAAATAGAAAAGACTGGCTTTTTTCTACTAACAATCATAAGTAGAACGAATATTTTTTATATTTATTTTCGGATCCAAATTCCCTCCTTCAATTCCCTCAACTTTTCTTTTAGAAGGTAAGCAATAAATCTTTTATATAGATGAGATTATGAAAAGCATTTCCATCACATCATGAAAAACATTTCCAAAAAAAAGTTAAAAGCAAAAAAGAAATGAAAATGAAAAAAAATGATTCAATCTACACTCAAGAGATCTCTCTCTCTCTCTCTCTCTGAAGGCGGATAGCATTTTTCATCCTTAAGTCCTTTGAAATTATTATGCATCATTGTATTTATCAGAGTAGTTAAGTTTTTCACAGTTGATCACTGTTGTTTAATGCTTTTACTGTGTATAACATTCTCCTTGTTCTCACTTCACTTTGCATCAGTTCTTATGAGTCTTAGGTTTTTCTGAAACCACACCCATTTTATTTCTTACAACACAATAATATTTCATCACAATCATATACCATAACTTGTTCAGCCGTCCTCCAATTGATGGGCAAGCCTTTAATTACATTTTTTGCCACCACAAAAGAGCTACTATAGATATTTTTGTACATCCAAATATTTTTCCTTTATCTTTGATTTCTTTGGGATATAGATCTAGTATGGTATTGCTGGATAAAAGGATATGCACAGTTGTGGGGCATCCTTCAACCATTTATCAATTAAGGAATGGCTCTTATTTTTATAAATTTCACTCAATTTCCTGTATACTGAGAATGAGACTTTTATCAGAGAAATACTATAAACTTTTTGAGTTGCCCTCTTACCTTTTAATTTTGAGTGTATTGGGATTTTTTTGGCAAAAATCTTTTTAAATTTAATGTAATCAAAACTGTCCTTTTTACTTCCCATTATCCTCTCTATTTCTTATTTGGTCATAAACTCTTCCCTTATCTATAGATATGACAGGTAAAAATTTCCATGTTCCCTTAATTTGATTATGTCATCTTTTTTGTCTAAATCATGTACCCATTTTGACCTTATCTTGTTATATGGTGTGGGATACTGGTCTATGCCTACTTTCTGCCTAATCTCTCTCCAATTTTCTCATCAGTTTTTTTTAAAATAGTGAGTTCTTGCCCTATTAACTCAAACCTTTGTGTTTATCAAATACTATGGTCATTTACTATTATGTATTGTGTACCTGATCTGTTCCATTGATCAACAACCCTATTTCTTATCCAGTAACTGATTGCTTTGGTGATTATCACTTAGGAATGTAGTTTGAAATCTAGTGCTACTAGACTGCTCTTCTTCCCTTTTTTTTAATCCATTGATGTTCTTAACTTTTTGTTCTTCTAAATGAATTTTGTTTTTGTTTTTCTAGCTCTATAAAACCATTCTTTGGTAATTTTATTGGTATGGCCCTGAATAATTAAATTCATTTGAGTAGAATTGTCATTTTTATTACCTTTGTTCAGCCTACCCATGAGCACTACATATTTCCACAGTTGTTTAGATACATCTTCATTTGTGTGGAAAATGTTTTGTAATTGTGTTCATATAGTTCCTCAGTTTGTCTTGGCAGGTAGACTCCCAGGTATTGTATACTGTCTGCAGTTACTTTAAACAGATTTTTTTTTATTTCTTCTCTTCTAGCTGGATTTTGTGAGTAATAAATAGAAATGCTAATGATTTATGTAGATTTATATCTTACAACTTTTCTAAAGTTGTTAATTGTTTTGACAAGTTTTTTAGTTGATCCTCTGGATTTCTGTAAGCATAGCATTCTATCATCTGCAAAGCGTGATACTTTTGTTGCCTTGTTGCCTACTCTAAGTCATTTGATTTCATTTTCCTGTCATATTTCTAGAGCTAGCACTTCTAGTATGATGCTAGCTAGCATGTATAGCTAGAATTTCTTGAACACTAACAGAGCTCATGGACATACTGCTTCACCCGTGATCTTATTGGGAAGGCATTTTGATCGGAATTGATGTTATATTTTGTCAAGAGCTTTTTCTGCATCTATTGACTATTTTTTCTAGTTTTTGTTATTGATACAGTCAAGTATTCTTATAAATTTCCTAATATTGATTCAGTTCTGCATCCCTAGTATAAATACAACCTGGTCATAGAATATGGTCTTTGTGATATGTTGCTGTTATCTTCTGGTTAGTATTTTAAAATACTCTTTCTTAGTAGAAAGACTGTTTTGGTTTGTTGGATTTTTTAGTGGGATATTACTTTGTAGGGTTTTACTTTTATTTGTCCATTTGTCTATAATGTCCAAAAATATATATTAATTGTATTTTTTTTTTTTGCTTTTTGGAGGGGAGAAGGCAGGGCAATTGGGGTTAAGTGATTTGTCCAAGGTTTATTAAGTGTCTGAGGTCAGATTTGAACTCAGTTCCTTCTAACTCCACAGTTGCTGCTATATACACTGCACCACCTAGCCACCCCATAATTTTTTTAAACTATGAAAAGAAAGGTGACAAATAATTGAAGACAGGGTAAAAGTGAGATACTGCCCAAAATATTTTTCATAATTACTACTGTACCAATTGTATATAGAAGAATATAAATGTAAAAAGTATTAAGGTACACCATAAACATGTTAGATAATGGGGGATTGAGTATTATCAAATCTCAAACTATTTTATAAAATAGCAGCTGAATAGAGAATAGAGCACCGGCCCTGGAGTCAGGAGTACCTGAGTTCAAATCCGGCCTCAGACACTTAACACACACACACACACACACACACACACACACACACACACAAACTAGCCATGTGACCTTGGGCAAGTCACTTAACCCCAACTGCCCTCAAAAAAAATAGAATAGCAGCTATTTACACTACTTAGTTCTAGATTTAAAAAAACAGAAAAGTTGATTTATGCAATAAGCTAATTAAGCATGATTGAAAAAATGCTTGAAGGGTCCTATTGCTGTTTATTTTTCTTCCTTTTTTGTCAAGACTATCACTAGATCTCTTTTTTCTCTACCCTTCACATTTTCCCCCTCCATCCAAATTAAGACAGAAAAACATAATTGTTGTAATAAATAGGCATGTTCAGGCAAAAGAAATGTCAGCATCTGCCATGTTCAAAGATATATATTTTATTTGGCACCTTGGTTCTATCATCACTCTGTTAGGAGATGAGTAGCATGCTTCATCTTCAAAATTCTGGTGTAATAGTTGGTCAATCTTTGCAGTGATGAGCATTCTCAAATCTTTGAAAACTACTTTTCCTTACCTTGTTGTTTTTATTGTAAAAAAAAATTATGGTTCTGTTTGATGCAAAATTTTTTCAATTTTATGTAATCCACATGGTACATGATGCTCTCCATCCCTTATCTGGTCATAAACTCTTTTTCTATCAATAATTGCAAAAGGTATTTTTTTCTTCCTATTCCAATTTGTTTTGGGTGTGACCTTTCATATCTAGGTCATGTATCCATTTAAAGAACAGAAGATGGTGCTTGAACTTTCTATTAAAGGGAAAGAGCGCCCCACTGCAGCCAAGGTCTAAAGTGTGTGCTTTCCTGGCACATGGGATGGTAGGGGGAAAGGCATAAAAATAAGAGTATGCTCTGTGAAAAAAAGGAAGAAGAACCTAGTTCAGCTAGACTACAGAGAGTAAGATTGGGTAATTTCCAATGAGGTTAAAAAGTTAAATTGGGACCAGGTTATGAAGGACTTTAAAAGCTAAACATAATTTTATATTTTATCCTAGAATCAATATGAAATCATTGAGTTGACTGAGGAGAGGAGTCACATAATGAGATGTGTACCTAAGGAAATACCTAAGGAAAATTACTTTGGCAAGAATATGCAGAACTGGAATGGTGATAGTCTTGAGTCAGGGAAATCAATAAGAATGTTACTGAAATAGTCTAGGTGAGAGGTGATGAGAAGAAGAAAAAAGAGGTGTTTTTATGATAAATGTGGTGACAGTAGAAATGGCAAGATTTGGCAAATGATTGGGTATGTGGAATGAAGAAAAGAAAGGACCTAATATATAACTTTATTGTGCATATGACACGAATTCAAGCAAAGGAGCTAAGGAATGGTTAAACAGGCAGAACCAGGAGAGGGCATCATCATGAAAACCGCAGAAGAAAGGATATCTAGGGGGAAAGGGAAGTCAACAGTCTCAAATACAGTTGATAAATCTGGAAATCAAAGGACTGTAAAAAAAAAACAATAATGATTGCTCACCTATGAGGAAATAATATCTCTCCACTAATTTAGATTTCCTATAATTTCTGTAGAGAGTGTCTTGTAAATATATTCACATAGTTCTTTTGTGTATCCTTTTTCATCCTATTTTTATTTTGAATGCAATTTCCCTTTCTATCTTGATCCCTACTAGGTTTTCTTAATATTATATATGAAAAGGACAGTTCTCTTTTTGTGGAGATGGAAAAGATTCATTTTATATACTATATTTCTGAAATTATCAATTATTTCAATTAATTTTTAGTTAACTCTAAGGTTCTCTCTGTAGACCATTATATCACCCAGCAAAAAGCTATAATTTGTTTTCTTTTTTGCCTCAATTCCCTCAATTTATTTTTCTTGTCTTATTGATGTAGCTAGCATTTCTAATATTATGAAACATAATTATGATGATTATGAGCAATTTTTATTTATATGTAATCTTAAAGGAAAGATCTTTACCTCTATTACACATAATGCTGACACTTGATCTTGTTTAGATATTAATTACCATATTACAGAAAGATTAATTCATTCCTATATTTTAGGGGGGTGTTTGAGAGAAATATGGCATTTTTGTCAAAAGATTTTTTGGCATTTATGACATAATTATACAATTTTATTGGCTTGTTTTTCATATATCATATATAGTTTTCTTTTTTTTTTTTTTTTGCTTTTTGGAGGGCAGCTGGGGTTAAGTGACTTGCCCAAGGTCACACGGCTAGTTTTTGTGTTAAGTGTCTGAGGCCGGATTTGAACTCAGGTACTCCTGACTCCAGGGCCGGTGCTCTATTCACTGTGCCTCCTAGCCATCCCTGTATATAGTTTTCTTAATCTGGAATTGGTTTCTTTTAGCCAATTTATTAATATTGAACAAGAAGCCTACCAGGTCAGAGTGTACAATCTCTTTGATGCATTGAGGTAGTTTTTTTTTTATATATTATTTCAATTATATTTTTGGGTCACTATTCATTAAGCACACTGGACTATTATTTTCTTTCTCAAATTTGTCTCTTCTGCCTTTAGAACTTAAAAAAACTCTAGTTGTGTCATAGATATATTTCGGTAAGATTATTTTTCCCCCTCTATTTTTCCACACGGTTTATTTAAATATTTTAATGAATTGTTCTTTCAATGTTGGCCACATTACAACAGGTCTTGCTTTTTGTTTTTCATTTTGGAGTTAATTTATAGGTTGTTCAGTGTTTTTTTCTGAGTTTGAATTACTAAATTCTCCATTATTTTGTTAAGCTGGATACTTCACATTCATGTAGACATCCATTTCATTTAAATTATCATTTATGTTGGCATGTGATTGAGTGAAATACTTGCTAATATTTCCTTCGTTTCCCTATGCACTTGTACCTCTAGTCATTTTTTACATTGCCACTTCGGTTTTCCTCTGTCTTTCTCAAAATCAGTTGAATTTATCTCTTTTAAGTAAACAACCAAATTTTTATTCTTACTTAGCAATTCCTCAGGGTTCTTGGGGAGGGGGAGGCTGTAGGTTTATTTATTCTTCTCTTTGATTTCACAATATCTATTTTTATGCATATGTGAGATTTAAATTTCACATTTTAAAATTTTTTTAGCTTCATATCCAATTCATTATATATTTTTCATTGTTGATGAAGGTGCTTAAAAATAGATTTTTTTCCTCTTTATTTTTTCTTTTGTGAAATTTATATACTGTTTTTTCAATTGGTCCTTTAACTCATACATTTTTTGTGTTGTTATTGATCTTCAATTAATTTTGATAATTTATTAAATGATCCTTTATTGAAGGGTTTTTTAATTCAACTGTCGAAGTTGTATTCCTTCGGAGTGGCAACAGTAGCAACAGCAACTTCTGGATCTCTCAATTCAGGTATGGTAAAGAAGATGGGATAACTGTTCAGAAAGAGATTACAGGGATCCTTCATGCTAGCACTAGATCCAAAACGTGGCACTGTTTGGCAATTCCATTTTTATTTTTATTGTATTTTAAACTTTATTGACTTGTTTATTTACTTTTAGTTTACAAGATTCAGTTACAGAATCACTTGAGTTTCAGATTTTCTCCTCTCCTTTTTCTCCTCCCCCCATGGTGGCGTACCGTCATGTATGGAATCTGCAAACACTTTCACATTGTACAATAGTCTGGTTATGTCAAGGTATTGTAACCAATGGAGCAAATAATGGGGAAAAAAAAGAAACAGAACGAAACATGGAAATGACCAATAGCATGTGTTGCTTCAGTCTCCATTTAAACTCTGGTCTTTTTAGATCTTTCTCTGAGTGTAGATATCTCCTTCCATTCTGAGACTTGTAGAGCTGTCTTTTAACTGTGCATTGCTGAGAGGAGTCCAGATTATCAAGGTTGGTCATCACGCATATGATCTATCTGTGACTGTGTACAAATTTTTCCTGGTTCTGCTCTTCTCACTTAGCATCAATTCATATAAGCCTCTCCAGGTAATTATGAAGTCCATCTCCTTCCCATTTCTTATAGCACAATAGTATTCCATTACATTCATATACCATAACTTGTTTAGCCATTCCCCAATTGATGGGCAT
>JAQQSW010009531.1:0-13211 GCA_028646575.1 Pseudocheirus occidentalis
CCTTTTTCAGTTGATGTATAGCTAGTAGGCATTCTTCCAGTATCTTGGAAGCATTTGATGAGGGAGTTCTGACTGAGTTGTCTTCCTCCTGCTCCATACTTTGGTTTTTTTGTCCATAAGAAAGGATTCTAGAGTTTTACTGCTGTTTCTAGCCGGCTTCCTTTTTCTCATGTTGGCCAGTCTATTAATTGCTTGGTTTTTTTAGCTCTGTGGAACTCTGCTTCCTGGAGGGGGAAAGCTCTGTCCCAAATCGCTGGGGCCCTCTCAGCTGCTGGAACTCTTAGTGGGGTGCTGCAGCTCCCCCCCCAGCTTTGGCTCACTGAAAGCTCACCCCAGGACCACCACTCAAGACCCCGATCCAGATCCAGGGAGCTCAGGGCAAGAGCCCTTGGCCTCGATATGTAGCGTCAGCCCCCCTTCTATCTGCAGGCCGAGGGCTCTGAAGCAGCCCAGTGGAAGCTGCTGCGGCTCTCAGATGGTCCTGCTGCTACAGCCGGCTCCCACTGCCTCCTTGCCCTGGGAACAGTTTGGCCAGACCCGCTCTTCTTCTCCCCAGTTAGCAAAGTCCACTGACCTTTCTCTTAGCCTTTTTGTCTTCTGGCCTGATAAATGTGGTAATTGTGCCTCCAGTGCAGCTGATCAGCTCTCCTATAGACTAGGATCCCCCACCCAATGCCCCAGGGCCTGAGCTGGCTGGGGTTTCGGCCGCGGGTCCCAGACTGCTGGGAAGAGCCCTGCCTGCTGCGCTGCCTGTAGCAACAGATGTTCTTTCTGTCTTGTGGAGAGTTTTGGAGCTTGAAAATCTGTTTAGTGTCCCATTTCATGAGTTTTTTAGCATGTTTGTGTGGGAGCTGTGGTGCTTTGCTGCTTCTACGCCGCCATCTTGGCTCCGCCCCTGATTCAACCATTCTTTACATCAATCTTGAATTATGCTCAAAAGGTTGTAAAATAATGCATACATGCCCTTTGGCCTAGCAAAACGACTACTAGTTCTGTATCACAAGAAAAATAAAAAAAAAGAAAAAGGACGCATATGTACAAAAATACTTATAACAGCTCTTTTCTGGTGCCAAAGGACTGGAAATTGAGGGGATGGTTATCACTTTAGGCAATAGCTGAACAAGTCGTGGTGTGTGATTGTGATAGCAACCTATTATGTTATGCAAAATGAGGGAGATGCTTTCAGGAAAAGCCTGAAGAGACTTGCATGAACTGATGCAAAGTGAAATATACTTGTACAGAGTAGCAGTAATATTTGTAAGACAATGAGCTGTGAATAACTTGGCTGTTCTCAGCAACACAATGATCCAAGGCATCTCTGAAGGACCTATGAAAAACTTCTCTTCATCCCTAGAGAAAGTTGGTGTCTGAATACAGAATGAAACATACGTTCTTGTCATCTCCCACCTTACATTTGAGTTATTTGTATAGCATTTTATCTCTTCTTTCAAATTTTAAGACCCTTGAGGGAAAACACCAGGTTTTTGTTCATCCTGTCTCCTCATGAAGTTGTCTAGGGCTTTTCCCTTAATGAATGATAACTAAGTATCTGTAAACATTGAATGGCCTTGAATTCCTTCCTCATAGGGATAAAATGAGATGATGCATATCAAGCCTTTCCCAAATACTAAAGTGCTGCAAACATGGCCATTTCTATTATAGGCGGGTCAACCATCTCATTTCTCCACAAAGACATTTTTTATTGCACCAGCTCTTTTCTGATAGTCTTTTATTATCCATTTAGGTTGTTTTCCAAATTTTTTTAAATAGAAGTTGAACTATAAGGGAGGAGAATGAGATTGGCATATAGTTTGAGATGATTAAAAATAAATATCACTTTGCTTTATAAAATGTACTGAATGGAATTCTGTAAACCTCATTGACATTGGTAGTCATCAATATTCATATTTGAAGTATCAATAATTTACCAATTGACATTTCCCAATGATTCTGTAGCAGCATTTATTACTGCATTTGGGGAAGTCTCCAGATCTATTAAGTATAAGCCAAAGTCATATGTGCTTAAGGTTCATTGGATGTCTGGACTCAAGGAGCTGCAAATGTTCCAAGAAGTTTCTGAACATGTGGTGACTTGAGAAGGAATACAGGGATTAGTTAATTTTAAAAACGTGTACAAAGTAAATGAAGCACAGAAGTGAAAGCAAGACACCTTGGATTAGTTCTGGAAGGAAGAGTTGGCACCCCAAGAAGCTAATTGTGATTTAGTGAGACCCAGAATCTGAGATTGGAGTATGCCATCTTTTATAAACTCTGAACCATTGTATGGGAGTCAAGACCAATAAATCCCAGATGCATTCTGAGTAACATTAAAACAATATGCAGCTGGCAATACCCACATATCAAGGCAGGGGAGAATTGAGTTTCTTCTTAACAGGGAAAACAAAGTCTGAAAGTCCAAAGTTTACTTAGTAACCATTTACACCAGGTTGATATGTCAGAACATTGCAGTGTTGGGAAGACCAATTAGCAAATCCATTAATTGCAGTCCTGTTTACATTACAGTTGTCAGCTCTGATCATTCATTTGGATTAAATTCTTCCTCATTAAGGCCTCCCTGAGATCCTTCGGTCTGTCAGTGAATGTTAATATCTTTGAATTTCTCAAATCTATTAGAATCTCACAGTGTGACATTTCAGTTTCAGGGAAAGAGTCTAAGTCATTATTTTCATGTATTGACACTTGTTATCAAAGCTTAGGGACATGGAACTGAAAACAGAGCCAGAATTTATTGCTTTGCAATTTGATCTCCTCATTTATGGACATTTAACCTCTCTTCCTAGTCAGTTCCAAAATGCAGCTACAGTTGTGTTTATGTTCACACTCTCCTCAACCATCTGTACTTTTGTTTTTGTGGTTGTTTTGTTTTTGAATCCTGACTACTTAACCTCCTCTCTCAAATGAAATGGTTCAGGAGGTTTATCACTTTGAAATTATCTTTCTGCTTTTAGTGCCCAGTTTATCCTTGATTAACACTGGGGTTCATCTTCAAGATATCTTAAACTATCACTTATCCTGAGGAAGAGATCTGAGACATTCTAAGCAATCATCAAAGACTTATTTGTTATCTGTCTAGGACAATGGAGAGTAAAGAAAAATTACAAGTCGCTATCTCCATCCATTTCAATTCTTACTATCTAGTTGGGGAGCAAGCTAGATAGATTATTTACATATGCTATGTTATTTATAACATAAATGAGCCAATTAAAGATTGATACTAGACAATACAGAGGTAAGTACTATACTATATTTCCCTAATCACTGTGCTATTGAAATTCAAAGAAAAGAAAGTTCTATGATGGAAGAACAGGGTTATAGATGCTGAAGTATAATTGTATACTTCAACTAATCTCAGTCTAGCATTGAGAAAGACCTTTGAGATATCTCAACCAGTCTTCTCAACTTACAAATAAAGAAACTGAAAGCCAGAAAATTGAATCACACAAGGTTACATAGTAGGACTGGATTTCTATCTTTTGATCCCAGATGCTGTTTTCGTTATATTAATCACCGTCTAGTCTTCAGGAGATATTCAGGAGTATTTCATATAAGAAGTGAATTTTGAGTTAGGCCTTGAAGGATAGGTATATTTATGAAAAAAAAATTTCCATCTTTCAGATGTTCACATATTCATCTAGTCAGCATTGGTCAAAATGCATCATTTCTCTCACAGTGAGGCAGTGAATAAAGTGCTAGATTTGTACTCCAGAAAAATTAGGCTTGAAACACTTCTAGGACACTTTCTGGCTTGGTAAACTGGGCAAGTCATTAGCTTGGTAAAAATTAGGCTTGAAACACTTCTAGGACACTTTCTGGCTTGGTAAACTGGGCAAGTCATTTCTCTCAATCTTTGCTTCCTTACCAGTAAAACTGTGATAAATATAGCATCTACCTCAGGGGTGATGTGAATATCCAAATACTCCTGTGAAAGTTTTAAGCTATAAAATCTTTGGGAACAACCAGTATGTATGGTATCTTTCAAAACTTAAAGTGATAAAGTAGAAGTTATTATTGTATACTTCAACTGAAGGTAGGCGAAACAAGTATAATCACCCTGATTTCACAAATAGGGAATCTAAAATTCAGAGAAGTGGCTTGCCCATGTCCATACACCAAAAAGTTTGTTTGTTTGTGGGCAAGTAGGGCATAAAAGGTTCATGTCTCCAGATTAGCTCTTACACCTACATACTATATTCTCTCCAAGTCAGATATTCAAGGTTATATTTCACATCTCTCTGTTTTTATCCTTTAAAGGTCATTCAATAAATACCTGTAGACACACAGGTCTGAAAATGACAGTGTTGATGCTGCTACTGGGATGTATGTGCAGCTGACATGATGGATAGGTGACCTCCAGTCCTTTCCTCACTGAGCCCACCTGGACGCTGGCCTCCCCGTGCCCCTTGCTTCCCGGGCACCTTCTTATTTACCACTCTGTCTCTTTTCCTCATGGGAAGTGGTGCATGTGCTGCTCTAACTGAGCTGCTCAGACTAGATTGACAAGTAGCCTCTTTGCAGATGTCACTTCCCAGAAATCAACAGTGCTGCCACATTGCTTCCAATTATGCCTGGCAGTGTCCTTGTAAAAATTCTTCCACAACCTTCTCTAAAGCCATACTGTTTCAGCTTTCCATATATCGGCTATCTAGCCCTAATCAAGCTAATTTTCATGGAATCTGACAACTGGATATGAGGAACATTTTTGGCTTTTTTAATAGGTAATACGATCTCATTTGTTTGTGAAGAATTTGTGGCAGAAATTGCTAATCTAATTGAACATTATCATCACCATAACAGCAAGCCCACAACTATGATAAGTAAAACTAACCCTATATTCTTTGCATTATTAGGCTTTCCTGGACCTAACCAATGTGCTATTTCCTTCTCAGAGACCAGAATACACAGTTGAGAACTGAGGAGGAATTGAAAACTGATTGCCATATGTATTCCTTTTATATTTTTACCCCTGTATATAAATGATTTGTATACAAAACCCAAGTAGGTTAAATGAATAAATAAATTCACAATTATCAAATACCAGGGTCATTGCAGCAGAAGCCAGGTCAGATGGATACCCCAAAATTCAATAATTTGCTTCATGAACTAATGAGATAACAATCATTCAAGGTATTAAAATTGAATTTTAGCACTCAAGTAGTAGAGATGATAAAGAAGGGTACAGTTTGGCTCAGAGGCTGGCCTACCTGTAGAGAAAATTTTCACCTAACATCCTATGCTCTACTGGAGTGCCAAGCAACAGAAATTTAGAAAGGTGTTTTTGCTTTTTTGCCTTTGTTATTGTTGTACTCCTAGGATTATGGTCCTTAACTAATGGTTCCCCAGAAATCACTTTTTTTGCTTCAATTCTTTCTGAATATTTGTTCAAGGTGGAAGATATTGGTCTACTAATATGCTTTAGTGACTTTTGCTTAAAGCTCCTGATTGAATTTTCTCAAATTTTTATGGGGGTAGGGTTGGGGAGCACAAAGCACTAAATTCGGGGTCAGAAGATCTAGATATGAACATTGGAACCTTGGCAAAGAAACTTAACTTTCCAGAATCTTGGTTTCCCAATCTTCAAAATAACAGATTGGGTCATCTGAAAAGTTCCTCCTGGCTTTAATATTCCTTCACATCAACATTCTAATTAGAACCTGGAGGCTGATTTCTTCCACAAGCCTCTTTCAATTTGGAGTTTTCTCTTATCTTGCTCCTCTAATCCTTTTTGCTTGGTAACAAACTTCCCTTGTGATAACTCCTGTAGTCTCATCCGTGTCTGACTTACTACCTCACTCTTTTTACCCTCCTTCCAAACTCTCACCCCTTCCCACTGCTCTCAAAAAATTATTCTATTTCACCTGTCTGGTCATTTCACTTCTATGCTTCTTAGCCCTCTTTCCAGTCTCTCTATTTCCTATTTGATAACATAGAAATGCTTCATCTGTCATATAATGCACTCCCTAATCTAGCACCAAGTACCCTTTCCAAATTCATGTCTGTTTTCTCTTCATCCCTCTATATTTCAACCAACCTGGATTTGTTCCGTAACCTATCATGCCCCATTTTGTTTCTGTGAATTTGCAGTTTTTCTTTGATGTCTGGGATTGATTTTCTCACTGTCTCCATCTATTAAATCCTTATCTTCCTTCAATCCACTTCATCCATTACCTCCTCCATGTTGCCCTTTATGTTTCTTCTGGCTGACAGTGATACAACATAACAAAAAACACCTTCTATACCCAAAGGAATGTTGTGGGTTTTGGGTGAGGAGGGGAGTGAAAAGCACCAAGTTTACCAGAGACATAGTCCCTTCCCTCAAGGTGTTTATAGTCTAAGGAACCTGATTTTTCTTTTTGCTTTTTGTTTATATCTCTCCTTTACCCATATCACAGCCTACTTCAGTCATGTTTATTTATGTACATTTCATACTCAACCTATTAGACACTCTGAGCCTGTAAGTTCTTAAAAGGAACCACTTTTTCCCATCTTTATGCCTTTTAGTACATAATAAATTTTTTATGACAATTAACATTTATAAAGTACCTACTATGCATCAGCCACCGTCCTTTGTTTCCCCAGTTGGGAAACAAAAAAAAGCACAATATCAAAAAACTCACAATTTAATGAATATTAAAGACATCAAAACTGTTGTTCATTAAGTTGGGTTAGTTTGACTTGAACTGAATTGTATTCATTTATGACTGGGAATTTGTCCAAACTCAGGACCTCTGAATAGGAAGCTCATCTGAACATTAGCTTATATTTTCCAGGATTGCCAATACAAATGTAAAGCCATAGATGATTGGACTATATATGTTCCTATTCATTCCTTGGACCATTTAAATTTATAATATAAATATAAAAAGGCTAACAGAACAATCATATTTGGCAGGGTACATCGGATGTGGAATGTAAAGTGGGACCAGTAAAACTGTGATAAATATAGCATCTACCTCAGGGGTGATGTGAAGATCCAAATACTCCTGTGAAGTTTTAAGCTATAAAATCTTTGGGAACAACCAGTATGTATGGCATCTTTCAAAACTTAAAGTGATAAAGTAGAAGTTATTATTGTATACTTCAACTAAAGGTAGGCGAAACAAGTATAATCACCCTGATTTTACAAATAGGGAATCTATTTGTCTAAACAGTCTACCTCTGTTAATTGTAATATCAGCAGAAGGCACACTAAGGCATCAGAGCCTTCAGTTGCCCTTCCATTTAGATCCATATCCCCGTGAACACATATTCATGTTTTTTTTATCCTTTCTCTCATTCAACGAAGGCATAGGCTCTTCAACTCTGTGTGCTGTGTGTGTGTGTGTCCTGGATCCCTTTGACTATACCCTAATTCTCAAGTAATACATTTTGAACAACTGAAGGTAATGCTAAATTTCAGTGAGAGGTTAGTAAAACTAAATATGCAAAGAAATTTTCCCATCCAAGTTTCCAAACCTCTGAAAAGTTATTTCCAAATCTTTTGGGGCTCACCAGATCCCAAGTTAAGAATGCCTGCCCTTAAGAGAAATACAGTAGGAGGGAAAAAAACAAATTCATAGTACCAAAGAAAATAAGAGCTGGAAAAGTCTTTTGAGATCATCTAGTCCAACCATGAAAACAAGAAGATATGGTAGGCAAATTCTAATTAAATGAAATTTTACTGTGATTTGTTAATAGCCTTTCACATTTATTGAGCTTCCCTTATGCTGAGCAGTGATTACATATTAATTATGAGCCATTGATACAAATTTTATCACTCTGAAAATTCAAACGGTCTTCCCTGATGAGCTACAAATTTGGAATACTTTTATGCATAGTGGCCAATTAAAAATGGGGCTCATTTAAAATGAAGTCCTAGTGAGAATGAGCCCTTTATGATGCAGCCCTCCTTGTCTGAGAAAATCTTGTCTGAAATTGTCACAGTTTCATCATGTCAACTTCAAAGTGAATTTTCTAGTTATGAAACTAGAACCAGCCAAGGACATTTTGAAATAATGTTATTAGTGTATAATCGCCAGACACAATAGCATAAAGCCTGCCACATTTTTGTTTGGTTGAATGTTCCTTTAGAGGAATAACTAAGACAATTTGGTGCAATTGGACGGAAGATTGAACTAGAAAGCCTAAAGTAGATTTTTATTTCCAGTCCTTAATAGATGCATGATTCTAGGGCATTGAAAGTGGTTCACTGGAAAGTATACTAGATTTGCAGTCTGAGGATTTCCTTGAAAGTTTACCTCTAGTGTCTAACTTTCTACAAGTCATTTAACACTTCTGGGTCTTTGATTCTCCAACAATAAAGGCAGGAGTTTGGAAGTGATGACCTCTAAGGCACTTTACTACTCTCAGTTTATGATCCTATGAGTTAACTTGCCTTCCAAACATCTTACTTTTTAAAAAATGGTGTTACAATGGAACAATTCTGTTAATGATTTTATGGGTTACTTTTGAAGAAAGCAATTTATATGTTTTAAAACACTATGCAACTAGACAAATAAAATATTATAACATTTATAACATATTCCTATAGATCTAACTTCCTACTGTCACATTGGTTTTGCAGAAACAATTATCAGTTTTGGGTGGTATATGCCTAAAATTCAGGCATCCTAATGGGAGAAAATTGTATACAAAACTTATATTTAAAGGCGGCCTACTTCTGCCTATCTCATTAAATTCTGGGAAAAATTCTTCATTTTGTAGGGACTGTATTGTAGACATTCATACCTTAGAGTTCTATATCCATTCTAGCTATCATGAGTGTATGTGTATAATACATACATACACATGTACACATACAGAGGTATACATCTAGGTTATAGATTAGTGCATATGTTTATGAGAATATATGTATATGAGAATATATATGCATACATGTATATGTACATGTATATGTAAATGTATTTATATGTATATATTCACATGCATGGTGCTTATATGTGTATAAAAAGCCTGAATACATATTATTGATAACTAGCATTTATGTAGAGCTTTAAGGTTTACAAAGCACTCTATAAATATTATTTCATTTTATCTCACAACAACCCTGTATGATTGGTTCTATTTTTGCACTTGTTTTATACAACTGAGGTAACTGAGGTAGATATTGGTTAAGAGACTTGCCCAGGAACACACATCTGGTAAGTATATGGGACAGGGTTTTAACTCAGGTCTTCCTAACTCCAAGTCCACTACTCTGTACTTAAACATCAGACATCTGTGTCTTCAGGAGGAATGGTGTCAGAAATAGCAAGAGCAAATCACTTACTACTAAAGACCTGTGTATCTGTAATGGTAATGGAATTTGGAGATGCCCCTGAATTGGCTTGGCTTTTGAATTGAGTGTTAAAACCAAGAGCTTGTGAATCCCACTTGTGGGATGGACTTGTTGATGGGAAGAGAGAGGGCTGAACTGGGAGGAGCCATGAATTGGGAGAGGGGCCCAAGCCCAGAGGAAGCCAGAAGGACTTTTGGGGGGAGCAGTATCCAGTATTGTGGAACCTGAGTTGCTGAGAGAAAGACTGCTGAGAGCCCATTGGAGCTGCCCAGGACTTTTGAGAACTGCCACCTAGAGTTGACAAGAACTGAGGAGACATGGTTGTGATGCTGGCATTTTGTCTGTCTGTTTTAATGTTGTTTTTCCAGATTCATCTGACGGTGAAGGACAGTGGCACTGTTGGTTCAGAAGCCCAGAGGAGGTTTTTCTTGTGGTACCTTCACAGAAATCCTGGAAAAGGGCCTTGCTGATGTTTTCAGGGGTTCTGGGACCGTTCTACAGGCAGAGTGACTTGATGGGGACACTGTTTATGACTTTGTTGAGCCTTTCTCTCCAGGAACTGAGATTGCTGAGGGCTTGCCTGGAGTGAACATGAAAGAAGGGCCTTTCCTTGGGTTTTCAGTGCTGAGATAATATCTTGACCTTGTTATAGTTTAAGGGTAGATGGCCTTTTGTGATCTCCTGCTCCCTTTTGAGAAAGTGCTTGTTGTTAATGGAATTAATTACTTTGTGCACAGGAGTGGGAAACCTTTGGCCTTTTTTTGCTCTGTGATTGACCAAATGAATGTACTTTGTTTATGATTGGAAACTGATCTCCATTCGAGAAGAGATTTTGACTGACTAAATGAATATATTGTCTAGGGCTGGAGTAGTACCTGGATTGAATTGAGAACTTACTTGCTAAACAAATGAGTTATACTGTATTTTGACTTTCTCTGTTATATGAATGTTTGCTGAATAAATAGGGTTTGCTGTGCTGGTAATACAAACCTTGGAAGTTGCCTTTGCTTGGCATTACAGTATCTCATGATTTTCTTATCATCAATACTCTCTTCCATTTACTTAAATGTAATACAACTTTGTGGAAGCACCCTTGTAGCAAAAATTCACACTTAAGAGACTGTATGTGTAAGAGGAAAAGAAAGATAGATTGTGAAAATGAAGAAGGTCATGTGTGGCACAGGGTGCTAGACTGATTGTAGACATATCCTCTCCCAGCTAACCATTCACATTAAATGAAAGTGGTTTCTCTAAGGCAAGACAACTACCAGAAGACTTAATGTCAACAGATTGGATCCCTTTTCCATTAATAAACAATTTGTTGCTAACTTGGAGGGAAAGCCCAGCCAACACATAATTGCCAACAACAGAGCAAAAAACAACAACAAAGAACAACAATAAAAAATAAAAAGTCAAGAGAAAGCAAAGTAGTGGTCAGTTTTCAGATATTTGGCATATATCAGTACCAGAACACTTGCAAACACCAAGACTGGTTTAAGAAAAATGATGGGGAAATTCAGAAGCTGCTAAATGAAAAAGGAGAACTCCACAGCATTTACCAACAAGATAATTCATCCATATCTAAGAAGGTAGCATTTAACCCCATCAAAAGTAAAGTGCAAATGAAGTTTGGAAAGCTTCAGAATTCTTGGCACAGTAAGAACGCCAAGGGAAATCAATTTTATTCTTATAATAACAGTCCAAAGTGCTTTTATGAAGATACTTATGGGCCAAAGACCTATGGTACAAATCAACTACTCAGTGCTGATGGAACCACATTGATTAGTGATAAGGACTTGATCCTGGCGATATGGGCTGAACACTTCCATAGTGTTCTCAAACAGACCATCATTATCTCCTGCAGAAGTTACTGACTGTATCCCTCACCCTGAAGTGAGTCCCTCTCCAGCTGAACTCCAACTGAACAAGAGGATTTGAATGACTTTTGGCTCTTCTTATGTGATGAAGTGTCTGGTGCTGATTCCATTACAGGATGGAATCTACAAGATCTACATACAAGATAATCTTCCAGGTTATCTGGCACAAGGAAGTTATCCCCTGAGAAATCAAGGATGTTTCTACTGTCCATCTCTATAAAGAAGAAGGAAATAGGTTGTCCAATAGCAATCACAGGGCAGGGGTGGAGGGTGGGAATATTACTCTCTTAGTCCTGGTAGGATTCTTGCCAGAATTCTCCTGAATAGGGGCTGATCTTTCACCTGGAAGATGGTCATGTACTTGAGAGCCAGTGTGTCTTCAGACAGGGTCTGAATGGTCAATATGGTGTTTGCCACTTGTCAACTCCAGAAGAAATTCCAGGAGTAGAACGAAATGTCTGTCCACCATATTTATCAAACTAACCATATCATTTGATATTGACAATCATGATGATTTGTGGAAGATTATGTCAAAATTTAGGTTGCATAGTGAAGCTCATCATTATTGTATATCAGTTTCACAATGGCATGCTTGCACGGGCTCTTGATAATGGATGATGCTCTTGTATTTTCCCATTCACTAATGGAATGAATCAAGAGTGTGTGTTTGCTCCAATGCTTTTTAGCATGGTTTTTTCAACAACGTTGTTGGATGCCTCCAACAAAGACAAAAATTGCATCAAGGTCAGCTACCACATTGACAGTAAATTATTTAACTGAAAAAGGCTACACTAAAGTGGAGGGAGAGTTGGTGCATGATTTTTTTTGTTTGTTCTTTATGTTCACTCAACATAGCCTTTGAAGCTGAGATGTAACAGAGCATGGATCAATTCTATGCTGCTTGTGCTAATTTTGCCCTGACAATTAATGATATAAAAGCACGTTCTCCACCAGACAACGTTGCACCATCAATTCATGATATCACTACTTAAAGCAAATTGAGGAATTTTGAATGCTGTGGGTAAGTTGACTTACATTGGTAGCACACTTTCCAGAAATGTACATAATGATGATCAGGTTGACTGAGGCATTACCAGAGAGAGCTCAATGTTTAAGAGGCTGCAAAGAAAAGTGTAGGAGAAAAGAGGCATTAAGTTGCCTACCACACTAAAACTTCAGAGCCACTGTGCTGAACTATTGCTGTATTCCTATGAAACCTGGACAATGGACCAGTACCATGCTGGGAACCCAAAGATCTTTCACTTGAATTGTCTTAAAAAGATTCTGAAGATCACCTGGCAAGATAAGGTAGCAGACACAGGTTCTTCCTAGATTTTAATTGTGAAGTGTTTAATTATGGCAAAGAATGCAGCTCCAAGGGCATGGCCACATGTGCCATGTGCATTGGCCTAAAAGACTGTACTATGGAGAACTCAAATGGGCAAGAGCTCATGTAGAGTTTAGAATTAGAGGAAGCAATACAAGGACACTCTCAAGGTCTCTCTGAGGAACTTTAGAATTGGTTGTAAGACATGGGAGAAAGTGGGACAGGACTGCCCAGCTGGCATGCTCACATCAAAGAAGTCAACAATTCATCCATCCATCTATCTATCTATCTATCTATCTATCTATCTATCTATCTATCTATCTATCTATTTATCTATCCATCCATCCATAAATCCATCTATTTAATTAGTCATTCATTCATTCATTGATTTATTCATTTATTTATTTGTTCATTTATCTATTTATTTGTTCATTCATTAATTTGTTTGTTTCTTTCTTTGTTTATATATTTTTGCAGCTCACCTCTTTTATTGGGGAAAAGTAAAAAGATTCTGCTCTGAGTGTTGGGGTTGAGATACAAGTTCAGCCAGTCCAGTCTAACACGGTGCAATGGTAATCAATTTGTTGGATATTTAGGGCTAAGTGGATAGGACACTTAGGGCTAAGTAGATCAGATACTTAGGGCTAAGTAGTTCAGATACTTAGGGCTAAGTATAGAACTTTGTCCATTGGTGAAAAGGTGTGAATTCCCC
>JAQQSW010009532.1:0-13210 GCA_028646575.1 Pseudocheirus occidentalis
AGAGAGAGAGAGAGGGAGAGAGAGAGAGAGATGAACAAGGTGATAGCTCAAACTTGTCGTAAGGCAGGAACAAAGAGTAGCACTTAATTATCTGAAGTCAACAGTAGAAGACCTCCTGTGCTCCTGTGGTGAGCCCCAGGGATCTGTGCTAAGTCTTGTACTCATCATGATTTTTATCTATGATGTGGGCAAAGGCAAGGATAGTATGCTTAGCAAATAAACAGATGACTGAAAGTTTGGTGGAAAAACTAGCAAGTTGAATGTCAGAGGAAAGCTTGAGAATAGTGGGCAGAATCTAATAAAATAAAATTATATAGGAATAAATAAAATCATTCGTTTGGATTAAAAAAAGCAACTTTCCAATTCTAAGATGAAGCAGGCATGACCAGACAGCAGTTTGTCTGAAAAAGATATGACAATTTAGAGGAAAGATAATAACTAGTATTTATTTAGTGCTTTAAGGTTCCCAAAAGAATTTACATATGTTAACTCATTTGATCCTCACAACAATCCCCTGCTCTTATTATTCTCATTTTACAGAGGAGGAAACTGAGTCACAGAAAGGTTAAGTGACTTGCCTAGGATCACACAGCCAAAGTCTGAGACAAGATCCAAATTTAGTAGTTGCTAACTCCAAGTCCCATGCCATATGTATCCACTGCGCCAAACAGCTGGAAAATAATTGCGTACAACCTTTGACTGCATTAAGAGAGACTTTATAACCAGGACTATGAAGGTAAGGAGTCCATTCTATCCTGCTCTAATCAGATTATATCTGTGATACCCTTTCTCTCTAGGTTTTCCAGGTACCACTCTCTCCTGGTTGTCCTCCTACCAGTATGACCACTTCTCTGTTTCTTTTGCTAGATCCTGCTCCAGATCATGCCCTCTTACTGTAGGTGTCCTTCAGGATTCTGTCCTGGGTCCTCTTCTCTTCTCCCTCTAATACTACTTCATTTTGTGATGTCATCAGCTCTCATGAATGTAATGACTATCTATGCTGATGACTGTCAAATCGACCTTTCTTACCTCAATCTCTCTGCTATCCTTCAGTCTCACATCTTCAACTAACTTTCAGACATCTCAAACTGGGTGTCCAGTAGACATCTTAAACTCAATACGTCCAAAACAGAACTAATAATCATTCTCCCTAAACTCTTCCCCATATCCCGCCTTCCCTAATACTATACAGGGCAACACCATCCTCCCATTGCCGAGGCTCACAACCTAGGAGTCAGCCTGGATTCCTCACTATCTCTCACCCCTTATATCCAAGTTGCTGCCAAGGTCTTTCTATGTCACCTTTACCATATCTCTCACATACGCCCCTTTAACTCCTCTAACACCACCACCACTCTTGTTCGTGCTTTCATCTTGCCAGAGACATGGCAAGATGAAAACATGAACAAGACCTACCTGTAGGTGGGTCTACCTGCTTCAAATCTCTCCCTATTCCGAGCCATCCCCTATTCAGTCACTAGAGTGATTTTCCTAAAACAACAGAGATGATCATATGAGAAGAGGAGAGGGGAGGGGAAAGGAGAAGAGCAGAGGGAAGGAAAGGGGGAGAGGAATAGGGGAGAGGAGATGGGAGGGGAAGGGAAGGGAGTAGAGGGGAAGGGAAGATAGACAGGGAAAGGGAGGAGAGGAGAGAAAAGGGAAGGAGAGGGGGAGCATGGGCAGGCTTGAGAATAACCAGCAATGGTGAAGAACCTTAAAACCATTTCACAACTGAAATGACTAGAAGAATTAGAAACGTTTATCAGTCTGGAGAAGAAAACCATATGGGAGATACACTAGCTGTCATCAAGTATTTGAAATGCTGTCATCTGGAAGAGAAATTCCACTTGTTCTGGGTGGCCCCTGAGAACTGAACTAATAAAATAAATAACATTTTTAAAAAGAGGAAGAACTGAACTATGAGTAATGGGAAGAAATTTCAGAGAAGCAATTTTTGGTTTAACATAAAGGGAAAAATATCCCAAAATTGTGAACAGAATGGGCTGCCTTTGAGGAAGTGGATTGCTTTTCCATGAAGGATTTTGAAGCAAAGGCTAAATGACCATAGGATAGCCTATAGAGGAGACTGACCATTTTTGCTTGGTTTGAACCAGGTGACCTATGATAGCACTTCCAAATGTGAGAGTCTAGGATCTCTTAAACATTAAGAATCTAGAATTCCTAGACTTCAGGGGAAAAAATTTCATCTTTTTTTTTCATTTCACCACAGAGATATTGCTTCAGAGATTGGTTTTAACTGTACCTGTAGCAATGGGTAGGCCTGTGCCTTTGAAGATGAATCCTATAACTTTTGAATTCTGATGCAGATTCATTACAACCCTGGCCTGCCACGTAAAGCAACAATGAATGAATCTTGACAAAAAGCAATAATACTGACAAATATAAGCAGCAAAAAAGAAAAATAAATCAGCCATTTCCAAATGATATACTGACAGTTCAATTTACATCTTTCACATACTACAGTTCTGCAGTCTCCTGGACTGAACCCCACTCCTCCCCCATCGCCCTCCCTTCCACATACACTTTCCTGGAGACATATCTTTTCATCTTCTCCAGCCCTTGTCCTCAAACATTTTAAATTTCATCCATGATAATAGAGATAACTCTGTCATACAGTTTCTCCTGCTTCTCATTTTCCTTCATTGTTAGCAACGTCCATGACTGTCATCTTAAAAACATGAATTCTCTGGTTTCCATTGTGATCTGATATTATACATCCTAAAAACTTACTAGAAGCATGCATAATGCTTTATCACATATGGCCACCATCACACTCAGTCAGTCAACTAACATTTTAAGTGCCTGCTACATACCAAGGATTTTGTTAAACTCATTCATTCAACAAATATTTAAGAACATATTACAGTCAATACATTGTTTTAAGGGCTACAGACAGTATGAAGATAAAAATTAGGTAAGCCCTATTATTAAGGAATTTAGAATTCAATAGCCCTTTAGTCAGCTGATCTTGCCTATTTCTCTGTACAATTACCTTTTTTTCTGTTCTACTATGTTATGAAAACGCTTATCTTATTCCTTAAGTTCAGAATAAATAAAATTTAAAAAATAAAGCCTAATTCTTCTACTTATTTTTAGCCTTTAGTAAGTGATCAGACTTTGCCCTGAAATAGATACTTACTTGGCTAATTCTCCTTTACCTTCATCAAATATACCTCCCAAAACCCAGACTAGGAATATGTCCAGATTTAGTCTAAAGACATAGGAATCATTCACAATAAAAGTAACTTTTCTAATTACCAAACACCTACTCTTACCATTTGTCCTGATGTGATGCCTTCAGAGTGAATTTATTTTACAAGGCACTTCTTCATGTGTTTTCCACACATATAACTTATGGTTGATTCACATATTTTCTTGATCAAGTGATAAGGAAAATAATAGGCAGGAATAAGAGGAAACACCTTTCATGACCTGAGACTTTTTAAATTTATGTAAAAAATCATGATAGCTCCAAATAGAATTTGTCCCACTATTTAAAATGTTCTATTCCTTTCAAGGCATTTAGAGCCTTGGAAAACATATGCTGGCCTCGCCACATGTAGCCTACTAAGTCCTCAAGTACCGACCTTTGACAAAGTCCAAGTTTTATAGAACAAATCCTTTTATTAAGGGGATTTGCTCTGTGAAGTTTGGATTCAGTCAAAGGGCCACACTTACAGGCATAAAGAGCTACATGTGGCCTCCAGGCCACAGGTTCCCCACCCCTGAACTAGAGTCTTGATTCTTTAAGATAGCGTATCTAAGGGAAAACAACAAAAATAAGGAAATTTGGTTCTGTTTCTTAGAAGTGCTTCAAACTGTGCCCCTAAAATACCTTCTATGCTAATTTTTGAAAAGATGACTTATGAGGAAGTTCCTGGGCCATTTAAGAGAAAGTACCAGTTACTAAAACCATAGGAGAGGCCTGATGTTAGAAACTTATGCTGAATCACCCTTCTGTACTAATCAGCTTGTCTTTCTCACACTCGATGTTATCTGTCGTTCATTCCTCCTTCACTTCTGGCAGATGTTCAGGGGTGAATTATGCAATTAGGAATCCAAAATCCCACTTCTTCCAGATGCCTAATTTGCTAACTATTCACTCATCGGAAACACATGTTTACTATCTATTACATAATGACTACAGCTTAGAGCAGCTTCTGGTTTTCATTTCATGAATTTAGACTGCGAATCTGACAAATATCCCAGAAGGCATTTTTTGCTGCCCATTTTCACGCAATTTTATTAAATTTCATAAATTCGCCAACATCTGGAAAGAAACTTTCCCCATGAAAAGTATTCAATTCCATAATCATTATACATTTTATGTCTTAAAAAAAAAAAGACAAAACCTGGGCCAAGTCTGTACTTTGACAATTATCCCTATTGTTTACTCAGAATCTAAAATGATGTTAACATGGAAACAAACATGAAACATTCTGGAAGTCTGCTGTCCACACCAGAAAGCATGGAACAAGGTTTTGCCTGACATAGCAGCTGAGCGGGGCAATGTACTCTTCCATAGTCCATAGTGTTAGCTAATGTTACACTCCCTAAAATGCGCTGTTGTTAGAGGCAGTGGTGTCTGTAGCAGAATATGCTATACAGGGGTGGCTAGGTGGCGCACTGAACAGAGCACCAATACTGGAGTCAGGAGGACCTAAGTTCAAATCCAGCCTCAGACACTTAACACAAAAACCTAGCCATGTGACCTTGGGCAAGTCATTTAACCCCAACTGTCCTCCAAAAAGCAAAAAAAAAAATGTTATACTTACAATTTTCAGCCTTCTTCATGTGTTTCGCATAGCAAGGCTTCCTTATCAACTGCTACTCAACTCAGACTATTGAGGAAGGAGCTCCTTTCATAACTTCATCTTCATTAGTAATATTAATGTTTGATTTGAAGAGTTCATAAAAATACCAGCTAAACTCCATGATGGAGTATCTTAAACATTTAAAGGAATTTAGCATCACCATCCACATAATGGATAAAGAATGTCTACTGTGTAGATTACAATATGCAGCTGACTACGGTCTGCAGAATTCTTTTATTAATATATCTACATAGAAATTGTAAACTATATATAAATATGCATGTGTATAGTACATATAAATATATGTATAGCTCTTACATTTATATTCTTAAATGCATTTATACGCATATATACACATACCTATATATACACTATATACATACATGTATATTTATATATACATACATATATGTGTATATGTATGTGTATTTATGCATATGTATGATTCTGAAAATGAATGATGAATTAGGCTCAGAACTGAATAGAAAGAAGACAAAATGCTGATTAAGTTTGGGGAATTGCAAAGCTATTTTAATAATTAAAAGCTTCTCCCTAAAACAAAGATACATATCTGATCATCTCTGAATGTGAGAGATAGAACACTACAGTGCCTGAAGAATTAATTTTGAAGATCATCCAATGTGCCATGAAGAGGCACATGGTGGGTCTGATGAGTCTATAACACAATTCAAACAGGGAGTTGTTCAGGAAAAAGGATGAAAATTATGTTATCAAAGGAATGAGTGATTTGAAAAGATGAACTGGTCACATGAGAGATATAGTGTGTATATATATATATATACACACATATATATATATATATATATGAACCTGTATGTTCCATTGGTATACTCACCATGTAAAGAACACAAAGTAGATGCCCAACATATTGGGTAAATCATATGTGACGAATTTATGGGGAGGACATGGACAAGAGTTCCACAGGTTAGCCAGGAATTGACAGATTTTAATCTGCATCCTTGGAGGATTTAGCTACAATGACAGGATCCCAGATCCATTGAAGTATGGGACATATAATTACAACAAGGATTCTGTTATGTTCCCTCATGTCCCTCCTTTGCATAGTGATATAAGTATATCCCTTTCATCTAACATACATTACCCCCACTCTCTCTCTCTCTCTCTCTCTCTCTCTCTCTCTCTCACACACACACACACACACACACTACAAAAGGAGAACTAATCCTATGCCTCAACTCTAAAATGCTGAAGTTCTATTTGTGTTCTATCCCTGAATCCATCTCAATAATCTTCCACAGGGAATTCTGGGTCCAAGAGAATAATGGAAAACTTGGCATACTTTCATCCTGAGAAGCATAATCACAAAGAAAGAACTCTGGAGAATCAATCCAGATATCTAAATTTTAATCCCATTTCTGAATGAAATTTTCTCTACTTTTGTCCTTCCCTTCAACATGGTATGGGGGTGGTCTTGGATTCTCAAAGGCAGCTGGAAGAGATCCACTTTAGGCAGGCCATACCAATTCGAGAATGTTTCAAGGGTGGGCCTAACAATGCACCATGCTCTATTGTCCGGGAAGACTAGTTAACTTCAGAGAGTTTCATTACCAGGTTGGCCTTGGGGTAAGGGATAGCCGACTACAGGAATTGCTGAAAACCACCCTTTATCAGTACATACCCTGATGAAATTATGGGTTTTTGAAGCACTAAAATCAGTCTGACCCAATCCAGCTCTGGGATATTGGGAAGAAGATTCAACCTCTCTGGGCTATTTGTGCCATCCTCTGTAAATTAAGGTAGCTAGACTAAGTAATCTCTAAGGATTCTGGCCAACTTGAATTTCCTATGATTTATAGGAGTGAGGTAGGTTGGGATTCAGAGGGGTTTACATTTTGAAAATATTGTCCAATCAATGAGTTTATCCTTGTACCCAACCTGGGAAATGAGGTGGAGCTATAAATCCATTTTATAGATGAGAAAAATGACCTTCTCTGATCTTGCCCGAGTTATTAGTCTCACAGTAAATCAATAATTGGCTAAAATTTCTCCCTGTATTTTATTAGGTCTTTGTGGCCTCTGTGTATTATACTCAATTTAGTAGCGACGTGGGGGGTCCAAAAAAAGCTTTACGTGGACAACACCCAAAACAAGCTTCTGGAGTTTAGTTCTGGAATTTTCTGACATCTCCCTGAAAGTGAGGCTGAGACATACATTTTGGGACACAGCCAATGTGAAATTTGTTTTGCTTAGCTGTGCATTTTTGCTACAGGGATTGTCTTTATTTTTTCAAATGGGTGTAAGGGGTTAGGAGCAAAAGAAAATTAACTCATGTTAATTGGGAAAAAATAATTTTAAAGAAGAAAACAAGACTAAAGATCTCCTAGCTATATCACTACAATTCTGGGGTAAACTTATTCCTATTAAATTGACTTTTCAATTATATACTGGGTTCAATTCCCAGAATCCCAAGGACTTAGCTTTTTTTTGAGGCAGCAAGGTATAATAGAAAGCATCACAAGGCCTTGGAGTCAGAGAACCAGAAGTCTGACACTTAATACCTGTGGGACCTTGAGTAAGTTACAGCCTCTCTGGTCCTCAGCTTCTTAAACTATCAGAGATTAGACAGGATGAATCAAAGGTTACTTCCACGTTTAAATCTATGATCATACAATAATTTTCAAGTGACTTTTAAATGCTTTGTAATTATATCTCTTAGCTCCAATTTGTAGAATATTTCAGTTCCCTATTTTATATTTTTTAATGTTTTATTTTTTTGCTTTTTGGAGGGGGAAAGGCAGGGCAATTGGGGATAAGTGACTTACCCAAGGTAACATGGCTAGTAAGTGTTAAGTGTATGAAGTCAGATTTGAACTTGGGTCCTCTTGACTACAGGGCCAGTGATCTATTCACTGTGCCATCTAGCCACCCCCAAGTTCCCTATTTTATACCCAACCTATGATGTGGATAAGAAAGGAGAAAAGGAGACCAGGGAGTTCAGCCTAAATGACATTTCTTCCATGAAGTTGTCTGTGATGACCTTCACTTTTGGCCTGCATAGACCATATATTTATACTGCTTAATTCATCTAATGCGTAATAGCTGTGCATAACAGCATAAAGGGATAGGTCTCTCATGGAGCATTGTGGAACTGAGCTAAGCTCTCTCTGTCTACTTCCAGAGACCCAGAGTACCGAGTGCTGAGGGACCTTGGAATAATACAGAAATCTCATGGTCCCTATGAGAGCACAGTAGGGGCACAGGGCTACAGGAATGTTCATTTGATCAGGAAGATACCCCTCCCCCATAAGTAGACTAATCTACAGAGAGGCAACTGCTTTTTCTCTCTTATTCCTCACTTCTCAACATGTGGCTTGGGGGATTCCAACAACCCCTCTCTTGGACTTCCTCCATGAGGGGAAGAGAAAAAATGGAGAAAGCCTCCTTCACTTCTGCCCCACCTCGAGCTATAGCAACTGCGTGAAAATGTATTTGTCTAAGTAGGTCTATTAATCTCAAGGTGGTAACTACTCGTTTTGATTTGTTTCTCTTGGGCCCAACAGAGGTCATGAGAAATGGACTTCTCAATCCCCGTGATGATATCAAGAGACTGTAGGCTCTTCAACAAGGGTTGACTGAAAGAAGGATGAGTTTTCCACTGCTCCATTTGTCTTGGAGAAGCTGACCCCTAACAGGAAGATGAGCTGAAGCATTCTCTTGCTTTCTGGAAGAGATGAATCTCAAGGCATCATTCCAACAATACAGAATTGAGGTGAAATAGTCCCGCAAAATATTTTTATGTTTCATGCAGGAGGTATCAACCTTCTGCAAGAATATAATCAGAGTTAGAGATTACTATTTTAATATTTTAAGCCTTTGTCAATATATACTTATGAGCTTTTTGTGTTTGGTATGTGTATGTATGGAGCAGCAGCAGCAAGAGTAGTAGTAGTCATAGTCATAGTTGTAGTAGTAGTAGTAGTAGTAGTAGTAGTAGTAGTAGTAGTAGTAGTAGTAGTAGTAGTAGTAGCAGAAGCAGTAGTAGTAGCAAGTAGTTCTAGTAGTAGTAGCAGAAGTGGTAATAGTAAGTAGTTCTGGTAGTAATAGTAGTAGTAGTAGCAGCAGCAGCAGCAGAAATGGTAGTAGTAGTAAGTAGTTCTGGTAGTAATAGTAGTAGTAGTAGTAGTAGTAGTAGTAGTAGTAGTAGTAGTAGTAGTAGCAGCAGCAGCAGCAGCAGCAGCAAAAGCAGCAGTAGTAGTGTGTGTACAGTATGGTATGTCATCTGACATTTATTTGCATCGTTCTTTTCTCTCACATTTGGGAACAATTTTTGCTGTTCAGTTGTTTGAGTAATGTCTGAATCTTTGTGATCCCTTTTAGGGTTATCTTAGCAAAGTTACAGGAATACTTTGCCATTTCCTTCTCTAGCACATTTTGCAGATGATGAAACTGAGGCAAGCAGGATTAAGTGACTTGCCCAGGATCATACAGCTAGTAAGTATCTGAGAGGAGATTTGATCTCAGGGAAACATCTTCCTGACTTCAGGCTAGCTCTATCCATTTCTTATTTATACTACAGAGATCACTTTGACAAAAGTTCAGGATTAAAAGCATAAGTACTGGGGCGGCTAGGTGGCGCAGTGAATAGAGCACCGGCCCTGGAGTCAGGAGTACCTGAGTTCAAATCCGGCCTCAGACACTTAACCCAAAAAGACTAGCCGTGTGACCTTGGGCAAGTCACTTAACCCCAACTGCCCTCCAAAAAGCAAAAAATAAAAAAAAATAATAAAATAATGAAAAAGCATAAGTACTAACAGAGATTTTTAAGACACAAATGTGAATCTAATACTTAATTACAAAGAACAACAAATTATCCATTCTGAGAAATAATTCTCTTACCCCATTGGTTTTATAACCTATTACTTGAATAGAATCCACAAAGAAGAGAATTGTTGATCACCATGTTGAAATGGATGTGTGTAGCTTGGCTGTCTCCGTGATAGCTATTTATAGAAGTGAAAAGACTCTGACTGAAAGTTCTATTTATGGTTATAGAAGGAAGGGAATAAGGAGGTTTTCCTCTAAATACATATCCTCAATAACTTATTGCCATCTTTTACTCTATAATCTTCAAAAGACATGCACCATGTTTAGACTAGGAGAGGAATATTTTTTAAGTACAGGTGAGAAATGGACTTCAATCCAGCCTTGGAGAAGAGAAGACCAAAATATCCCATAGGAAGCACATATTACTTATTCAACAAAAATTTATTGAAAGCACATTGTGCAAGAACTCTGTAAAGGATGCTGTGAGGGACACAAAGAGATTATCAGAGAAAAGAACCAGAAAAGGAGAAGAAATAAAAAAGCCAAGGCAAGCTGAAAAGCCAGGCCAGAATGAAAGATAGGCAAGGAAGAGATATCTCTGTTATCTCACGAATTCATTCACCTGTACACACTGTAAATTACAATGCACTCAGCCTTCCTGGGAAATGTGAAAGCTGTTGCCTATTAAAATGTTCCCTATATGTTTCATAGTGAGATTTCTCTAAAAGTAAACGACTTGGTTATTTTTAATTCAGCTTCCAAATACGCTAACAGCTGACATATAGGGGATGTCAGCACTTCAAAGCTCAGCTGGTTTTTGAACCCACTGTGTGCCAAAATTGTGAAATTGCTTTTAAAGCAGAAAACAGGAACATTTTTCACCCTGGCTTAACTAAAAATAGTTTAACATTTTTTCCCACTTTTTTTTTCTAAAAATGGCTTTATTGGACTGGGGTTAATGTCCTAAAACAGTTAAAGCTCATCTTTTTAACAACAATGTTCAGCCAGTGATGTTATATAGTGCAACTTCTTGTTTTTAAATCAACAGCTAGGTGTCACAGTGGATAGAGTGTGGCACGTGGAGTCAGGAAGACTCATCTTCCTTTAGTTCAAATCTGACCTCAGACACTAGCTAAGTGACCTTGAGCAAGTCACTTAATGTTGTTTGCCTCAATTTCCTCATCTGTAAAACGAGCTGAAGTAAATGATCAACCACTCCAGGATCTTCACCGAGAAAGACCAAAATGGGGTCATGAAGCACAGGCATATAGAGAGAGCCATGTTTCCAAATGAGTATCCCTTATTAGAGGTAGTGTGGCACATTGGAAAGTCTGTAAGGCTGGAAGAAAACCTTGGTTCATATCCTGGCTCCACCACTATAGTGACCACAGCAAGTCACTGAACATCCTTACACATAAGTACTCTCATCTGTAAAATAGGGAGGTGTGGACTGGTTGATGAGTAAGACCAGGATCTATTATTATAAGAAATAAAATAGTTATTTTTCATCTAACTAAATGTGACTGACATCATTAATCGTTATTTAAGTCCAAGTCTCTTCATTTCTGTAGGCAACTAGTTGGCACATTTCACAGAGCTCTGGATTCCGAGTCAGAAAGACCTGGGCTTGAATCCTCTCTCAGTCTTTTACTAGCTATAGGACCCTGGTCAGATCATTTAATCTCTCATCCTCAGTTTCCTCATCTGTAAAATGGAAATTATCGCATCTACCACTGAGAATTGTTGTAAGGATCAAAGGAGATAAATATTTAAAAGCCTTCTGCTTACCTTAAAGAACTATAAATTCTAGCCTCTGCTACTGCTGCTGCTGCTGCTGATGATGATGAAGACGTACTTAGCATGGAGCCTGATGCCTAGTAAGCACTATATAAGTGTTAGGTACTACTATTGTGATTATTTACTTATCTATTCCCTTTTACATTGAATCATGTCGCCTTCTCTTTATCCCTTACCTTTCTCAAGCTTCTTCCTTTCTATCGGAAGCTGAACAACATCAAGGTATGAATTTAATGCTATGTTCAAATATTTTCCTCCTGTTTCTCAATATCCATAAACTTGGCTCTTAGAACAACATACCTTTTCCAGTCTTATTTCCTTAATTGTTTTCCTGGGATATGAATCTTTCCTCCTTCTTCCTTTTCCCAGATACTTTTGGCTACATTTTCATGCTCTACCTAAATACTTATTCATCTCCTGATTGCCAAGACAAGAAAGCAGTTTAGACTTCAGTCTAGAATCTATTTTCTACATCTTGTGGGTGACAAAGAATAACATCCTAAAGGCTAGTTGCAGTCGATATGGTGACTCAGGTACAGTTTGATACATTTTATTTTTATTTTCTCCTACTCTTATTTCCAAGGCAAGAAGAGAGAGAATATCTATGAATTGGAAGAATTGTTGATTGGTATCCTTGTCGACTTCCTAAAGTGACCCTTTCTTCCTTTTGAAATAACTATTCATGGGGCAAGTAGAGGTGGCCCTGGAGTCAAGAGGACCTGAGTTCAAATATTACCTCATAAACTTAACACTTACTAGTTGTGTGACCTTGGGCAAGTCACTTAACCCCAATTGCCCTGCCTTTCCTCCTCCAAAAAGTCAAAAAGTCAAAAAAAAGAAATAACTATTCATGTAAAAATCACAATAAGTATTATTTACTCGTATATTATCTTTCTTCTTAAAGTCTTAAACCACTCTCAAAAATATGCATTTTAGGAAAACATACAAACGACTTCTAGTTAAGTGACAAAAAAATCATAAAAGAGCCCATTCTCTCACATATATTTTATCAATATTTTAAAACAGTACCATAATGAATAATGACAAAGAAATACAAAGAAGAACAGTAGCAACAAGCTCAGTCATCTAGTCTAGGGCTGCAAAAAAAAGAATCCAAAAGCACCTGAGCATTGGAAAAAGGATCCTGGCAAAGAAGCCAGTGCTAGCCCAGGAAATCAAGCTAGGAATCTGCCAGAATTTGAGCAGAGAAAATCCAGGGCAACTGAAGCCTACAATACCTTATCTACAGGGGGCATGAATCCTGAATGGTTTTAGGATGTTGGAAACTTGAAATATTCTGATCATGGAGACTGGTAGGAATCAAATGCACTCTTCCAGGACATACCAGAAATCTGCAACACTCTGATGCTCCAAAGAGCCCTGAAGACCACAGCACTGTGACTCTAACTATCCAGGGGTCTCTAAAGCTACCAGCTTTCTGAGCCCAAAGCATTAGGGGATGTAGAAATAATCATGGAGGAGGCCAAAAAAACATATATCAGCACCAAACAGGATCTGGTTATGTAATGTTAATGAAATCAGAAGATCTTCCATGCCCCTTTCTATTAGCACCTCAAAGGCTTAGCTCCTTACTTCCAGTTAACTCCTTGGGAGTAATTCACACCTGAACAGGGAGGGGCTCATCGCAGCAGACTGGGAGCCGAAGCCAGCCCAGCCCAAAGCTGAGGCCTGGCCCCAGGGTGGTTAGGAGAAGCCACAGCCGGAGTTGAGAGGAGAGTGGATTGGAAGCACCTGGGGCAATCTCCTCATTT
>JAQQSW010009533.1:0-13210 GCA_028646575.1 Pseudocheirus occidentalis
AGAGTTTTAGCTTGTGAGGTGGGTGTTTGGTATCTGTAAGCTCTGAGTATGTAGCCTGATGCTAGAACCAGGACTCTCAGTAATTCCCCTGAGTTACCCTGATGCTTAGGAGTAACTTGTTGGGGTCAGGTGGTCTAGCTCCTTCAGGTTTCAGAGTCTGTGCCCCTGAGCTATGGCTCAAGCAGGTTCAGACCCGGCTACAGCTGAAGGCCTGAGGCATAGCTGTTGTTTGTTGATTGGGCAAGTGGTGCTAAATTGGTTTTTCTTGGTAGGGCTTGCTGGTTCCACCCTACTGGGCTTAGATTCCTTATTATTATCTTCTACCTGCCGTCTTCAACCCTGCCCCTGCCTGGGGCCACTTCCCCTGATTGAAGTTTTTACTTTGATTTGAACATTTAATTGGTCTGGGAGGGATTTAGAGGAGCCACTAAACTTTATTCCTCCATCTTGGCTTCTCACAATATGGGTGTATTTAAACATCCAGATTGCTCCCACATAACTTGCTGCTGCTGCTATGGGCCCCAAGATTTTTCCTACCCAGTTAAATGATTCTCTGTCCTCTGGTGAGCTGGCTGGAAATCTCTCAGGCTGGGTGAGTCTGCTGGATGCCTGGCTGGAGCTTTTTCTCTCAGTCCGCTCTTCTCTGCTCTCTGCTCCACGCTGGTGCGGCTTCCTTATGTTCAGCGTTCTTCTTACCCCAACCTAAGTAGGCACTTTACTGGGCTGGGAATCTGCCTCGCTCAGTCTCTCCGTGGGTTCTGTGGGTTCTGTCTCTCTTGAATTCATTCAGATTCACTTTTTAGTCTTTAGCTCTAGAATGGCTCTGGCTGCGGCTGCGGTTTCTCCCCACTGTCCTGGGGTCAAGCTGCGTTTGCTGGCCTTGGCTCCAGACCTGCTGCGATGGGTTCCTCCTGCTGAACTGCCCTCAGCAGGGGACGTGTTTTCTGCAGTTCTGTGGATTTTGGAGCCATAAAATTTATTGATTTTATGTGTATTTAAGGTGGCTGTGCAGGAGCTGCTGATCCTTGCTGCTTCTACGCCGCTGGCCATCTTCTATGCCAGGATTTTATTTATAATCCCCCAACATTGTTTTGGTGAAACTCTATGACTTTCATTCATGGACTGTTACAGTCTCTGAAGAAGTAGAGTCGTAGATAATGGAAAAGTAAAAAAAATCAGCTACATGGTAGGCTTGAGAGGGCTTCAACATATTTCTAATGAAGGGTAATATGAACGAAGTTTTTCATCAGAGGAATGTGGAATTGGAGTTTGCCTAAAATGCAAATTGGTCAGCTGGGGGGTGCAATGAATAGAATTCTATTCCTAAAGCCTGGAAGACTCATATTTCTGGGTTCAAATCTGGTAAAAGACACTGTCTAGGAGGGTGACCCTAAACAAATCACTAAACCCTGTTTGCCTTAGTTTCCTCATCTGTTAAATGAGCTGGAGAAGAAAATGTTAAATGATTAGTATCTTTGATGAGAACTCCCAAATGGGGTCACAAAAATTGGAAATGCCTCAATTGAACACCATCACCACCACTGACTTAGCTGTGTGACCCTAGGCAAATCACTTAACCATGTTTGCCTCAGTTTGAGGAAAAACAACTGAACAATGAAAATGCAAATTAAAGCTAAAATTAGGTGGAACCAAGATGGCAGAGTATGGGTCCCACCACCTCCAATACATTAAAAAAAACTTACTCTAAACAAATTTTAGAGCTACAGAACCCACAAAGTGACAGATAGAAACAAATCTCCCACTAAAAGCAGCCTGGCAGGCCAACAGGAAGGGTCTATCACAGCATGCTGGGAGCTGAGCACAGTCCTTTGTGAGCTGTGTGGTTCTGGTCCCAGGGTGGCGCTGAACAAGCTAGGGCCAGAACAGACTCCAGGAGAGTGAATTACCAGCAGCTGTGGCAATTTGCAGACTTCTCAATCAATAAAAGCCAAAAAGAAAGTAAAAGTTCAGTGGAAAACTCTGTTGGAAATGAGTAGAGAAGAGCATGGACCAGTCTTTGCCCCTGGGCAAGAAGTGGCAGTAGTGCAGCAGCTGTAGCCCCTGGTTGGTGGCTGCCTTCAAACCTCCTGACAGGCAGAACATAGGGGGACCAAGTGACCATGCAGAGGGTAATTGCTCTTGCAATAAAGTTACCTGATGTAACTTTAATGGAATCTGAAGATCTTCTATTCCTCTTTGTATTGGCAAGTAAGCTGGTAGGTAGTACCTTGTTTCAAGTTAACACCTTGTTTAAGCTATTTAATTAACATAGAAGTAGTTAACACTTTTGGAGGAAGTTGCTAATGTAACAGGAAGGGGCAGAACAGGGAGAAGCTATATTGTATATAAGGAAGGGAACAAGCAGGACAGTCAGATTTTCTTTCAGTAAGCACCTGGAGGCTGCAACTTTTGCCAAGACCCTCCTTCTGGGAACTTTTGCAGAGAACTTCTAAGAACCAGGCTGAGAAGCTATCATGAGTAGGAAAAGCATCCCTGCTTGAGGGAGCCTGTTCTATTGTGAAGGCTTAGGAATGTGGGTTTTAGCTGCATTAACCATGTGTATCAACTTCATAACTCCGGTAATGACTTTGGCTTTCTGGTTCTGGGACTCATCTTTCTAGTTCTGGGAATCAGTTTTCTGGTATTTGAATAAAGGTTTGGTTCTGCCCTTCATGTGGAGAGTTTGCTACATTTTGTAATTCGCAACTATACCAGCATACTCATAACCACCATGGGTGTTATGAATATTGCATTATTGTTACATCTGCTTGAATCTGGATTGCTGTCTTAGGTAGTGGTCCTGGGCTATGTGGCCAGTGTGCCAAAGCTTGTGGGAGCTGCAGGGCAGGTGCTTTCCTAATAGCTACTAACAGCTTTTCCAAACAGCTGGGAAAACCTGTGATTTCAGACATAGCTCTCTTAATTCTGGAAGCAGAGTTCTACCATGGCAAAGAGCTCAAAAGTCAAGTAATTGGCTGGCAACATGAGCAAGACGAGGAAGCACAAACAGACCATAGAATCCTTTTTTTGGGGACAAAAAAGGATCAAAGCATGGAATGGAAGGAAGACAATAAAGTCAGAAATCCTGCATCCAAAGCTTCCAAGAAAGACATAAATTGGTTACAGACCATGGAGGAGCTCAAGAAGGATTTTGAAAATCAAGTAAGAGAAGTGGAGGAAAAATTGGGAAGAGATATGAGAATAATGCAGGAAAATCATGAAAAGAGATTCAACAGCCTGCTAATGGAGACCCCCCCAAAACTGAAGAAAACAACACCTCAAAAATCAACTAACTCAAACAGCAAAAGAGGCCTAAAAAGCCAATGAGGAGAAGAATGACTTAAGAAGCCAAATTTTCCAGATGAAAAAGAAATTTCAAAAACTCACTGACAAGAAAAATTACTTTAAAATTAATTGTAGCAAATGGAAGTTAATGACTTCATAAGAAATCAAGATATTATAAAACAGACCCCAAAATGAAAAAAAATAAAGGCAATGTGAAATATCTCATTGGAAAAACTACTGACCTGGAAAATAGATTCAGGAGAAAAATTATTGGACTACTGGAAAGCCATGATCAAAAAAAAGAGCCTAGACAACATCTTTCAAGAAATTATCAAGCAAAATTGCCCTGATATTCTAGAAGTAGAGGGCAAAATAGAAATTGAAAGAATTCACCAATCACCTCTTGAAAAAGATCCCAAAAAGAAAGTAGGAATATAGTAGCCAAATTCCAGAGTTCCTAGGTCAAGGAGTAAATACTGCAAGCTGTCAGGAAGAAGCAATTCAAGTATTGTGGAAACACAATCAGGATAACACAAGACCTAGCAGCTTCTACATTAAGGGATCAAAGGGCTTGGAATACAATATTCCGGAGGTCAAACAAGCTAAGAATAAAACCAAGAATCACCTACCCAGCAAAACTGAGTATAATATTTCAAGGGAAACTATGGTTATTCAGTGAAATAGAGGATTTTCAAACATTCTTGATGAAAAACCCAGAGCTGGACAGAAAATTTGACTTTCAACTACAAGAAGCAAGAGAAGCATGAGAAGGTAAACAGGAAAAAGGAATCACAAGCAACTTATTAAAGTTGAACTATTTACATTCCTACATGGAAAAATGATATTTGTAACTCATGAGACTTTTCTCAGTATAAGGGAGCTGAAGGAAATACACCCACACACACGCACACACACGTTTGTATGTATATCTGTATTTATATGTGTATATGTATGTATATGTGTACATATATGTGTGTATGGGAGAGTATATGTGTATATAAATATGTGAGTGTGTGCATATATATGCACATGTATACATAGATAGAGGGCACAGGTTGAGTTGAATATGTTGGGATGATATCCAAAAAAATAAAATTAAGAGGTGAGAGAGGAATATATTGGGAGAGGAAGGGAGAGATAGATTAGAGTAAATTATCCCATATAAAAGAGGCAAGAGAAAACTGTTACAACAGAGGGGAAGAGCAGGAATGTGAAAGGGAATGGATCTACCTTATTCTCATTGTATTTGACTTAAGGAGGGAATAACATACACACTCAATTGGGTATCTTGCCCTACAGGAAAGTAGGGGGGATAGTAGAAGGGAGGGAAGATTGGAGGAAAGGGCAGTTAGAAGGGAACTCTTTTGAAAAGGGACTGGATCAAAGGAGAAAATAGAATAAGTGGGTGGGGTGGGATAGGACAGAAAGAATTATAGTCATTTGCAATATAACTAGTATGGAAATATTTTCCATAACTATACATGTACAATCTATATTGAATTGGTTATCTTCCCAGTGGGGATTGGTGAGGAGGGAAGAAGGGAAAGAATCTAGAACTCAAAGTAAAAAATAATGTTAAAAAAATTGCTTTTTACATCCAACTGGGAAATAAGAAATGCAGGCACTGGGGTATTGAAATCCATCTTGCCCTACTAGAAAGTAAGGGGCAGGGGATGAGGGAGTATATAAGAGAGAACAGATTGGAGGAAGGAGGATTCAGTAGGCTCACAGTTTTGGAGTGGGGGCTAGGGGAAAGATGGGGAGAAAAATTTATAACACAAAATCTTGTGGAAATGAATGTTGAAAACAAAAAATGAATAAATTAGAAAAAAACAGATTAAATCAGTCAAATGACCATAATTTTTAATAAAAATTTTAAAAAACCACTATTCGTAGGGTACCTTTTCTTGGCAAGGTTTTGAAGAAACTAACTTGCCGGGTAAAATGAGAGAGTCAACAACTTTTGTCAACAGTCAACGAACAGATACTTATTAAGCTAAAATTATGGGCCTGTTAACTCTCTAAGCTTATTTTGTGCCAGACATGCCTTCCTTTGGCAATTTGTTAATACCTTTAGATATCCTTAGAAACTTTTTTAAAATTCATAAAATACAATATATACTATTTTAAAGGAAGATAATTATAGTGAAATATAATTATCTATCTATCCTATTTATACATATATATATGTGGGTATATATATATGTGGGTATATTACATACTTACATGTAATTTATATGGATAAATATATAATATACATATATCAAAGTGTGAGCACATTTTATTTTCACAGTAATCTAGGGAATTAGATGCTACTATTATTCATATGTGTATGTGTATAAATACATATACACATATACATAAATATACATAAACATACACATACAGATACAGATAGACGGATGGATGGATTGGATGGATGGATGGATGGATGGATAGATGGATGGATAGATAGCTGAATAGATAGATATATATGGATAGATAGATAGATGATAGATTGATAGATAGACATATAGATAGCTGTATCTATGGATGTCTAATGGTAGCCATGATCACTGAGAGGAATGGAGGAGGGAAGAAATAAAAGAAATTTACATGATAACTTTGTAGTATATTTGGAAGGAATAGCAAGTTGTACCCAGTAGATTTGCAGTCTCATGCGCAATCATCTCTTTTTTTTTTTTACTATATTTTATGGAAATGCTTGTTATGTTCCCTGAATTGAAAATAAAATAAAATGTACAATACACAATTGGTAAATATTTAACAAAATAAATAAAAATACAACAAAATATCAATGACATTTTAAAACTAAATCAATGTGTATCCCAAGGGGATCCTCAGGTATGGTTTGGGTGGTTCCTGTTTGTATTGAAATCTGATACCAGGTGTAGACCACAATGCTAAAAGCCTTTTCTACTCCTTGTCTTGTCATCACCCTCCAGCTTATCAATGTCTTTGGAAAATGCTGTGTCAGGAGCTGAATTCAGGACTAAAGAAAAGTAGAGTCCTTGCAATGAATGAAAAGCAGCAGGATGCTGAGCATGGTGGCCCAGGATCCAAGTGAAGACACAATTTCTTAAGCTCTTGAGAGGAAAGAGACAAGAGAAAGTGTCTTAGAAAGAGGGAGAGACAGAGACAAAAATAGAGAGAGAGACAAAAAAACAAACACAATATTGCCAGTTTAAGTTTCTTTTCAGTGCTTGTGTCCTAGTTGTGACCCTTGATTTCTGTCCCTTTAGTGCCTAAGAATAAATGGAAGGGGGTAGACGTGGGGCAGGTATCTGGGTTTGCACAGGTGCTGTTCAGCATGACATCCATGAGTCTCTTTAAAAAATGAAGTACAACTCACACACACACACACACACACACACACACACAAACATAGCTGTTTGACCTCGGGCAAGTCACTTAACCCCAATCACCCTCCACAAAAAAAAAAAAAAAAGGAAATGAAGTACCGATGTCCACAAAAACAACAGCATAAGCATAAGGCACAACTGGCAACTATTGACAAGATCCTGAGTGTGGCAGACTCACGTTCAAAGATTCCTTGAAATGGTTAAAATAATAGGATAGGTACAGAAATAATTCACAAAATGGAAATATATAATGATTATATCCAGGTCCTATCAACGTGGACTTTGTTGAAGACCTGAAAACAGACAAATTTTGTTTTGGGTACTTAGAATTCCTAATCATATGCAGATGAATGGAAAAATTAGTCAAAATAAAACATTAAAAATGAAAAAAACAGCCTTTTTAAACTCCCTTTGAGAAAAAAAACTTCTGAGGCAGATTGGAATTTTTTGTTAAATATATGGCTTTAAGGAGTTACTTGTGGCACTGATAGTTTAAGCAATTTTCTCGGGGTCAGCCATCCAAATTTGTATCAGAAGCATGACTTCAACTCAGGTCTCACTGACTCCATCCACTACTTCATGCTGCCCCTCTAATATGATTTTCCTAATAATTTTGTCACAAGGCAGAAAAGAAACCTACATATATAAAACCCAGATAAATCTAGTTCTATCCCCCTTTAAAAGTAGCTGAACAGACTGGCTTACTAACCTAGGATCACATCATACACAATAAGTGCTGATCATGCCATTCTGATACTCAAAGATTTTCTAGTGGATCCCTATTGGCTCTAGGATAAAATTCCAAACTTTCCTTCCCAAGTGTATTTCATGCTCTCTCTGTCCCCACAAAACAGAGTCTGTCTTCTGCCTCCCATTTGAAGGCAGAATTCCATTTCTCCCATCTCAATGTAACTGCTCAGGTGGTAGGTGCCCTGTGTGTGGAAAGCGGAATACAGTGCTCTTGAAAGCAAGAACTGCTTTTCACTTTTGTCTTCATATGCCTAGCTTCTGGCATTGTGCCTTGCACATGTTAGACCCTAAATAAGTGCTTACTGAATTACATGCTGACTTGAATTATTGAATGAAATGAAACTAAATAAAATTCTATGTCCCATTTTCAATTCACCTAGTAAAATAATATAGATCTGCAAGGATGTCAGGGTTAGGGAAATGCTATCTAGAATTATGTTATAAAAATAGATTATTTTAATTACATGTTTTATGATTTCATATATATAACTGATTCCATATTGCTTGCCTTCTCAATAAGTGGGTGTGGGAGTTGCAGGAAGAGAGTATCTCTCTCTCCTAGAATAGTAGTAGGAAGAGAGGAAGCTCAAAATCAAAAAAACAAAAAGAATTTTAAAAATAAATAATATATTTTTAAAATATATGTTTTAAGGGGATAAGGGCTTGATCTGTGATTTAATTAGTACAGGGAACTCTCTGGATAAGCTAACTCTCTCACAGAGTTCTGCTGAAATCATCTCCAACTAATTCTAGAGAAAGGACTGATTGTTAAATTTTCAATAGAAGCATTTGCATTTCAGATATTGGCAAACACCATAAATAGATGACGGATTTATAGTTATTTTGACTATCTAGAAACTAATTATTGATTATTTAGGAAGTCAAGGAGAAAAGATTAATAATGTACATTAAACTTGAAGCTAGGTGGCTCTGTGGATAGAGCTTCAGGAAGGCATGAGTTAAAAATCTGTCCTCAGACACTGTCTTTGTGATCCTAGTCAAGTCACTTAACCTTGCTTGCCTCAGTTTCTTCATCTGTAAAATGAAATGGAGAAGGAAGTGGCATGCAATTTTATCATTTTTACCAAGAAAACCCCAAATGGGGTCATGAAAAGTCAGATACAACTAAAAAACACTGAACAACAATATTTTTTAAACTTTTTTCTTTTTGGAGGGCAACTGGGGTTAAGTGAGTTGTCCAAGATCACACAGTTAGATATTGTGTTAAGTATCTGAGGCCAGATTTGAACTAAGGTCCTCCTGAATCCAGGGCTGATGTTCTATTCACTGAGCCACCTAGCCACCACTTTGCCACCACCCTGTGGTAGATTTTTTTTCCCAAGAGAATCATTTGTTAAACTTTTACCAACACACCACTGCCCCTCTACCAATCCCAGTTGGCACCATCTCTGTCCTAAGAGAGTTGCCTATAGCTTAAAAAGGAAAAAATGTTTCTCCCAGGTTCATATAGCTAGTATATATCAGAGGTGAGACTTAATCCCAGCCTTTCTTGACTTCAATGCTAGCCCTTCATCAAATATGCTCCATTATCACTCATATTTATGTCTTTGTAAAGGAACAAACAAAAAGCTTTTAAAATGCATTGAAAAACACATTATCATTTTAGTCACTTTGAGGTATGTAGGCCATAGGCCACGGGCCCCAAAGACCTGCTCTGCATACAACGGTGAACTTTGTGTTCTCATGAAGAGCAGGCAAGTGGAATGATAGATTACGTGCAGCAATAAAAAGACATTTTTGTATATTGCCCAAGTTAGCAATGCTTCAGACTTTAAAGCTGAAGCTGAGTGTCAAATTTGTTCTCCCCTTTTGTTCAGTTACCACGGAACACAGGGATCAAACCTGTAGGCAGGTCTAATAATTTCATTCCAATTCGGGAGACACCCAAAGACGCATGTTTAACAAATCTATTTGTCATCGTCATGGGCGTATGACAATGGATTGGATTTCCACATGGATGGAATTTCTCTCTCTGAAGTTCCCATAGCCATGAGAAACGGATGATTAATCCTTACATCCATTCTTGCATTAAGATATTATGAAATGATCAGTCTCTGAATGCAAACAAAATTTGTATTTCTAAGGTTCCTTTTCTAGAAGGTACATACCAGGAATTTAATAATAAATACCCCCGTTGTAGAGTGTCATTATCTATTCATAGATTTAATCATGGTTCTTACCTAACACATCCTACCAAAGAGAATTTGCTTCCTTCTTTCCCTGCAGCTGGGGATGTTTTATTCAAGATGAGTGGCTCATTCTGTACCATTTTTTTTAACCCCCTGGAGAAACTTCCTTGCAGTGGGGTTTTACAGTACATCATCATATTATAGAGTTTCCAATGAATCTCTGAAAAAAATACTCCTAAATTCCATGAAAGGACCTTACAGTAGCTCTCCAACTCTGTTAAAACATGTAAATCACTCTTTTAAAATGCCACAGTGCATTTAATTACTGTCTTGCTGGTATAGTGTGCTTCATTATACTAAAGTTAATCATGGTTTCATTGTTTATAAAGGGTTCATTACAAAAGGATTGTTTTGTGTGTGTGTGTGTGTGTGTGTGTGTGTGTGTGTGTGTGTTTAAATGGGTATCTGCTAGCATTTTAAAATGGCATGGTGGTAATCATCCCACAAAGGACTGTGTCTACCTAAGGTTAGCTGAAAAATGCAACAGCCCAATTAGCATCCTGAATCACCACCCAACCATCTGTTATCTCTAGGCAGAGCTGAAATATGCATCTCTGGGAAAGAAGGACATTGTGTGCAAGGTCTAGACATATTTTGGCCAAAGCAATTGTTGAATACTATTGATGGAGTGTATTACAAAAGTGTTTCCAAAAAGCACTCTTTTCTTCCCAGAAAATTATCTTTAAGTAGTGAAGTGAATGAAATAAAAACCACAGGAGACGGTATGGTCCAGACTGTTCACTTTTTATTTTTGTTATGGATTGCAAAGAGAATTTAAAATACATGATAAAATAAAGGGCCCCATTCCACAGAGCTATCTACCTGTCCCAATAGGCTCATAGAATCTTATTAAGGGAATAACATATTCTCCAAATCAACAAACCCTTTAGTCACCAAAATGGGGAACTGGTCTATCTTTTACAAATTTCATCACTGGTCAGCCTTTTCATTCCTTACAAACTCACCAGTATATAGTGTGATTTGATCTGTATTCATTTAGGATCTTCTCCCTGCCTAATTTGAAAAAGAATTAAAAATGACTGTTAAGATTAAAGCAACTCTTCCCCAAATGAGTAGCAAAAAAATAGAGGCTATGAAACCTATTAGTTTTTTAATTAATATTCCTCAATTAATACTTTTCAGTTTTTTTCTATTCAGTAAAATGCATGGTATTTTTTTTCTTTAATAGAAATATTACATAGTGAGGAATAGCATAGCGCAGAGAGAAAGCAATAGACATCTGGATCAGGACGACCTAGGATTCAGTCCTGTCTTTGACATATGCCATCTGGGAGACCCTACCCCCTCAGTGCTCCCAGGCCACTCACTAAGACTATAAGATGAAGAACAGTTGTTTATTAGATCTTTTGAAATCATGTCAAGACTAAAACTACAGCCCAGCCCCTAACACTGTGCCCAATACATAACAGATGCTTAATTAAAGCTAATTACATTGTTGAATTGAAGCATGATGGTACAACTTCTAATCCACACCACATTGCCTCTCCCTTTTGAGATCACAGGATTAGAGCTCTGGCTTCAGAAGGGAACTCAAAGGTCATTTTGCCCAGGCCCTTCATTTGACAGATGAGAAAAATGAGGCATGTTGGTGTGTTTTCCCAGTCCTCATTTCTAGTGACATAAAACTTCCCTGACAATTGTCCTAATCCTGGAATTGCAACCCACAGGAGTGTACAATGTGAACAGGGTCAGTGATACAGGAGAATAAGAACAAAATATAGTTGGGCTAAATAAATAGAAGCTGGTATTGATTACACATTTAACTTCTCCCTCTTCTACTAGCCCCAGGAGTAGGGACCTGTGGCCTCAAGGCCACTTGTGGCCCCCTAGGTCCTCAAGTATGGCTCTTCATAGCTGTGATGTTTGGATTCAAAGGGCTGCACCTGAGGACCTAGAAGGTCACATGTGACCCTAAGGCCGCCGGTTTCCCACACCTGCAAGCATCCTATCTGTTTCGTATCACAAGACCAACTATTTTATGCTTCAAAACTTAGACTTTTGATCACTCCTATATGCCTATCAAAATGCAATGATTTCCATTTGATTTATCTATCTTCTGGCTTATTCGCATTATGAAAATGAGAATTATTCCTAATTTCACTCTCCAAGGTTCACAACCTTGGAGTCATCCATAACATTTCATTCTTTCACTAACTGATCAATTATCAAATCTTGTCCATTTCATTTCCACATCTCCCTTACATGGCCCTTCTTTTAAGTCACATCATCACTGCCATAGTCAAAGCTCTCACCCCCTGTCAGCTAAACTATTGTAAAACTCTCCTAATTGACCTCCTTGCTTCAAATTTCTCCTCTGGCTAATCCATTCTCCGCACAGCTGATCAAAATGATAGTGCTTTCAAAAGTGTTTGTCCTTATTATATACATTCTTCTCCTTCTCTTCATTTCATTCTTCACCAGTTTATAAAAATCTGGGGAAATGTTCATTTGGATAATATTGATGTTACGATATTCTTCTTTACTCTGAATCACTTCGTGTGAATCTTTCCATATATTCTTGAAATCATTAAGTTCCTTATCGCTTACATCACAAAACAATTTTACTACATTCATATACCACAACTTTTGCGGCCATTTCCCGACTAATGGCCATCCCTTTTGCTTCCAGTTTTTATTTTCCACCACAAAAAGGAATTCTATAAAGATTTTTTATACATGAATGATATTTTCCTATTCCTTTCATCTCTTTGGTGTTTGGGCTTGGCAAAGGTATAGCCAGATCATAGGGCACAGTATTTAGTGAACCCTTGTGGATAACTTCCAGCTTTGAAAGTTGTAAGAATTATGTTCAGTACAGTGATCATTCACAGTTTCAGACAGAATAATAATGAAACATGCTATCTACATCCTGTCAAAAAGATGATAGATTTTAGGGTAAACAATAAGATATCTATTGTTTATATAGAGTCAGTGAGGAAGCATGTTTTCTTGACTACACATATTTGTTCCAAGGAATTTTTTCTTGTATTTTTTTGAGGGGAGGGGAGGTTGGAATCAGAAAAAAGTAATGTTTATAGTTAAAAAGCAAGTAATTAAAAAATTAAAAACAGAGGATGGATCTCTAGATGTGGATTTCTGTATTGACTTTCATATAAGATCAGTATTGTTATGTTTTGCTTTGTTACCAGAGACCATTCCCAGAGTGGGAATAATCTGTAAATGTTTGCAATGTTAAAAAAAACACATTAATAAATCTTTTATTTTTTTAATGACATTACTAAAATTATGTGTCTGTTCATTTCACCTCTTAATGATTTCCTACCACCTCAAAGGTCAAATTCCCAATGTCCAGGGAAATATTTTTAAGACTAAATTATAGAATACCTATATTTGATCTGCTTTGTAGGGGTACTATCCTTATCATGAAGTGCGGGGGGGCCGTAAGGGGAGACCAGTGCTTGATTAAAATCCTGCCCTCTCACTTACCCTTTCCCATGGCAAGTCTTCGGTAGCCCAGCGTCCCAGGCACCGGCCTCCGAGGAATAACCAGACAGAGCACCCAAGGTGAAAGGAGGTGGTGTTTATTCGGTTGCGATCACATCCCGGAGCAAGAGAGAGACC
>JAQQSW010009534.1:0-13210 GCA_028646575.1 Pseudocheirus occidentalis
ACACATTGTGGGAGGGGCCTTACAGTGGGATCAATGTTCTGGGCTGGGGGGTAGGGGCAAAAAGGGGAGAAAATTTTGTAACTCAAAACCTTGTGGAAATGAATGATGTAACCAAGAAAATAAATTAAAATTACATTAAAAAAAATCTTATTGGGATGTGAATTCCTTGATATTGTTAGATACCAGAAATGAATATTGTTTTATGAATAAACATAACATTAAGAAGATACATGAACATTTGCTGTGCCATTATACTCTATGGAGCACTGGGCATTTCTACCTAATGTGCAGCTGAAACCTCCCATATATATTTTCCTCATTTATATGTGAGCTCCTTGAGACTCCTTGAGAAATATCTTGATTTCCTACTTGGATCTGTGTGGGACAGAATTCACTACCAAAAAATCAATAAAAATACTTAGATACCTGAAAGCAGAAATGAGTTTATTGCTTTCTCATGAGAAAGGGTGTAGCCCCTAGTCACCCCAATGGTGCTGGCCAGGGAAGTACAAATTGATTCTGGAAAGCAAGGTCCTTTTATAGTCTAAAGCAATCCCCTCCCCCCATCTCTAACTCCCTTACCCTTATCCCATTGGCTGGGCTTCAGGAGGCAAAACTTATTCCCTTGGATTCCCCAGCAAGAAAGAACAAAGAACCAAAAAATGTGGGAAGTTAGGTTGTGTTGCAAAGTGTGGTTTTACAAAGTAAGGGAGTAAATTGTGTTCCAATAATACAAAAACTATTAACCCTTTTGAGAAAGGCTCACTTCTGAGAAATCATTCCTCACAGTCCCCCTTTCTTATTTCTTACAACTTGAAGATTCCTCATACCATTGCTAGAAGACTGCTTCTACTAATTCTTTTTGAGAATAACTATGAATTTAATATCTCCTTTCCCTTCCATTTTCACCAAACAGGACAAAGAATCTTAGATCACTTACATCATACAAGGGAGACACACCAGGATTAGGACAATTCCACTAAAAGCTATCAGGAGGAGCCAGAGGGTTTGTTTCCATCAGAATTCATTAAACCAGGAAATCCCATGGTTATAGAAGGGAGAATTCCATGTCTCGACAAGGATATGCACAAATTTGATAATATCTTTAACTACTTCTCCATTATCATCAATTTCATGCCATCTTAGGAGGAAGGCTTATACAACAAATGGAAAAGTTTAGCTTCCCATTGACTGAAGCCTAGGGACTAGAGGCAAAAGAAAATACCTGCAGCAAAGCAAAGAAAGGGCATAGCAACCAACAGAAACAACACCACAATAGTTAATGAGTAAATCCGTTTTTCAAAATCAGTTTTAAAGTTCCAGGATCTGGTGATACCACAGTCCACTGGGTCAAGGCTGGCACACCTTCACTCATGTGTGATCAGTCCACCCTCTTTCTTTGGTTCAAACAGTGGTGTCAGCAGTCAGGAGGATCTGGTATAGATCTTTCCAGGCAGGAGTCAGCTTTTCCTCCTTCCAGGTTTGAATCAACACCCAGTCAACAGGCTGGAACCTGTGAACTGGAAACCCTAGGGGAGGTGTTTGAGCAATTCTTTCAGAGCACTGACAATTGATGCACTAGACATTGTATATATTCCCTAAGGAACCTATCTTTCAGGGTGAGTGTGGGATAGGGTGACCATAAAGAAGTTCATAGGGAGATAAGGCAATGTCCCTCCAGGTCTTCATCCTAATCCTAATTAAATGCATCCCTGGAGGGAGTAACCTGTGCAAGAGTGAAGTCTTCCACCCATGATGTGAATTGATCCACAAGTACCAACAGGTATCTTACTCATCCTACTGGGGGCACCTCAGTGAAGTCCACCTGTATACTTGGAAAGGGCCTGATACCCAGAGCCTGTCCTCCCATTGGAGTCTGGCATTGGATATACTTATTTTCAACACACAATGCAGCCATCAGCCATTTTGAGTGTCAATGTATATGTTCCAGGACATACATACTGGGTCAAGACTGCATCATAGAGTCTCTGGATATCCCAATGACTGCCCTAGTATAGGTGCTGTAAAATTTGTCTTATACTAGGCTTATTCAGTACCACATGCCCATCGTGTAGGAGCCACCTTCCTTGAGAGTCTTTTTCAGCACCTAGGTCTACTGCCTGTTGTTCTTCTTCCCCAGTCAGTGGGGAGAGGCAAATTCAGATCAAGGGAGAGGATGAGAACCAATATAGGTTCCTTTCTCAATTTTAGTTCTCCAGCCCTCCTGGCCTCCATATCCCTAGAATTTAAAAATTCCTTATCTCCCCCAACCTGGGTCATAAATTTATCTTATTCATTCAGTATAATTACCAATTATCTTTTAGGAAAACAATTTTAAGTGAAACTTCCTTTTAAACAAAGACAAGTTTGGAAACTTATGACTTCTGAAATTACAATACTTCAAAATATTAATGCCCCATTCATCATTTTTCTGTTCCTCCAACAGTATAATTCTTATTTTAATAGTTTCACATTTTTAAACCACATTCCTTCAAAAACCAATATATATATATATATACAACAAAATTCAATTTGAAAATTACTTTAATACTAATTTCTGCATTTTACAATCATATTTATCCTGGTCTTTTTTTTCTTTTTAAAAAATTCCTGCCCTATCATTAAAATGTTAAAACCCTGTCTCCTCTCCAAGACTCCAAACAAAACTGCCCCAGGAATTAATTTCTCACTACTACTCTTCTGAGACACTTTTAAAAAGTTTTAATCAGATTAGCTAAAGGGCTTGGCCCAGACAAAAAAAGACCTAAGAAGATGCTGACTCCCCATCTAAACAACTCCATAGGATGGGCAAGATGCTGACTCCCCATCTAAACAACTCCATCGGATGGGGCAGGGAATGTCTAAAGAGCACATGGACATGAGGGCACATGGCTTGCTATGGTTCCACCCCATATTTTTCAGTCAAACAACTCATCCTCCTTTACTTTACCAAGAGAGCCACATTCCTTTCTTCCATGTTCCCCTCCTTTTCTGAGAGGCTTAAAATCTCTACTCAAAGTGTCCCAGATATTCAAATTAGAGATTTTTCCTTTACCTCTCTCCTTATCAATGGAAAACTTCAGATCCATCCAGCTCTGTGGCACCCTCTTCACTAAGGGGGGAGGGAAAAACTCCTAAATGATCAATCTTAAAACTTCCAGAATATGAATTAAAGTTACCAGGCTTAAATGAGCATTTATAACAATTTGTCTGATGTCTTTCTCCCGAAAATACTGCCAGAATTGATTTAGTTACTTCTGGTTACATTCTTATATGCAAAACCTTTTCACTTTGGGTGGGGTAGGAAATGCTTCAGACTGCCTTACTTTGACTTGAGAGAAAAAAAATTCCTTCTCCCTTTTCTTATTTTTCTTTCCCTTCAGGCTCCAAACTTGGCCAGAGCTTAGAATGTAAAGACAGAGAAAGAATTTTTTTACACTATTCAACAGTAGCCCTTGCTCTTCTAGAACACATAGATTGATTACACACAGATACATACTTCACCCAGAAGCACACAGAAACACAATACAGAGACCCAAACACAAAACAAGCCCTGCTCCTAGGTGCCTTTCTATTTATACTTTGTTAATGTCCAAATAGCAAGCTTGGCCTCTAAAGGGCTAACTCTCAGAACATCTGGAAAGATATTGCTGACCACTCACATTTGACTGTAACTTCACCATGGACTTCCCCAAGGCTCATCAGTTCTTGGCCATTAAGGTTAACCAAATCTTGCCAAGGAGCGGAGGCTCACTAGTTCTTGTTCTCTTTTGAGAATTCACCATTCTTGCCCCCTTACAGAAGGTGAAGCTGGCTAGATCTTCTCGAGAGCATACTATTTCTAGCTTTCTGTAGAAAGCTCACCAGTCTTGCTTTCTCACCTCACTCAGCTTAGCCTTGTTTCCCTTCCCTAGTCACCCAGAGACTCACAAGTTCTTGCCCCTGTGGTAGGGACTCATCAGTCTTGTCTTACCTGGGTCTTTGTGCACATAACTAATGTGACTGACTCAAATTCTTCGACAGGTACTGATTGTCGAGCCTTTTCCAAAATTTCTACTTTCAGGTATGTGTTCTTCTTTGAGTCTGCTCCTTAAAAGTGAAAGGAAACTCCCAGACTGTTCCCCAGACCACTGGCAAATGGCTGGGGGGCATCTGTCCTAGGACTGGTTGGGAGATCCTTCCCCAAATAAGGGGGATACCAAGATGAGGTCCCAAAACTGTGTGGGACAGAGATGACTACAAAAAATCAATGAAAGGGCTTAGAAACCTGAAAGCAGAAATGAGTTTATTGCTTTCTCATGATAAAGGGCACAGCCCCTCAGCACCCTAATGGCACTGGCCGGGGAAGTACAAATTGATTTAGGAAAGCTAGGTCCTTTTGTGCTTTAACCTGAGCCCACACCTTCCTTACCCCCTTCCCCTTATCCTATTGGTTGAACTTCAGGGGGGCTACAATCTATTCATGTGAGTCTTCTCCATCAACAAAGAAAAAAAGGCAAGAAATTAGGTCGTGCTGCAAAGCATGGTTTTGCAAGGTAAGGGAAACACGAACTGTGTTTCAATAATACAAAAATTATTAACCCTTTTGAGGCGGCTTCACTTCTGACAAATCATACCTCCCAAATCCATGGGGCCCAAAAGGAATTTGCATATAGTAAGCATTTACTACATGCTTGTTTTTTATTCATTTTTATTAGACTCATTCATTTGGACAGGGACTCCATCTGTGATTTCTGAAGTCTATAAATAGATGGAAGTCTTTTTTAAATTTTATTTTTTAATTTATGGAATAAAACAAGTGTTTCTATAACAGTGCAATAAAAAAGATGATTGCAAATGAAACCACAAATGTTGCTATGTACAACTTGCTATTCATTTTAAATATACAACCAAGTTATAATATAAGTTTTTTTTTCTTTCCCCACCCAACATCCTAGAGATGGCTACCATTAGAAACAAATAGATACTTATGCAAGGTTTTTCTATACATGCTTCTATTTATCAGTTCTTTCTGTGAATGCAGATAGTGTCTTTCTTCATATATCCTTATAGTTAATTTGGATATTTAGACTAGTGAAAATTACTTCTTTGCTCAAAGTTATTCTTAAAACCACATTACTATTAATGTATACAGTGTTCTCTTGAGTCTGCTCATTTCATTCTTCATTATTTTGTACAAATTTTTCACATTTTTCTAAGGTCATTGAGCATATCATTTCTTATATCACAGTAGTATTCTATAACTACCATATACCTCAACTTGTTCAGTTATTCCACGAATTGATGGGCATCACTGAAATTTCTGGGTGTTTGCTACCCCTAAGAGAGCTGTAATAAACCTTTCAAAAAATAAAGTTTCTTTTCCTTTTCTCCCAATGATCTTTGGAAACAGATCAAACAGTAACATTGTTGGGCCAAAAGTTTAATAACTCTTTGGGATTAATTGAAGATTGCTCTCCAAAATGGGTGCATCCACTCACAATTCCACCAACAATGAGTTAGTGTCCTGATTTTTCCACATCCTATCCAACATTTCTCACTTTTCCTTCATGTCATTTTAGCCAATCTGTAAAATGATATCTCAAGGTTTTGGTTTAAATTTGCATTTAAAAGAATCAGTGATGACTGGGAATATTTTTTATATGAATAAAAATTATTTAGATTTCTTCATTGGAAAATTTTTTGTTCATATCCTTTGATCACTGATCAATTGGTGAATGACTTTCATTCTTATAGATTTGACAAAGGTCTTTACATATTTTATATATGAGACCTTTATCAGATAAAATGTCAGAAATACTTCCCCAACATTTTCTGTGTTTTTTGGTCTTGAATACATTTGTTTTATTTGTACAAACCATTTTTTCTTTTCAAAAGATATTTTATTTCATTAAGTATTTCCCAATTATATGGAAACATTTTTAATATCTATTTTTTTTAGAGTTCAAAATCTTTTCTCTTTCCCATTCCACAGACTCCTTGGCAAGGCAAGCAATATCATATTGATTAGCATATGAAGTCATGCAAAATATATTTCCAGAGTAGTCATATTACAAAAGAAAACACAAAACCTGAAGAAAAATAAAGTTTAAAAAAAGTGTGTTTCAGTATTCACTCAAGTATTCATCAATTTGCTCTCTGGAGGTGGATAGTATTTTCATCAAGGCTTCTTTGGAATTATCTTAGATCACTGACATGTCAGAGAAGCTAAATATTTCAGAACTGATCATCCTTCAGTAATACTGCTACTATGTAAAATGTCCGCCTGGTTCTGCTTACTACACTTTGCCTCAATTCATGTAAGACTTTTTTTAATATTCTTTTTTAAAAATATTTATTTATTTATTTTTAGTTTTCAATATTCACTTCCATGAGATTTTGAATTCCAAAGTTTCTCCCCCATTTTTCTCCTCCACCAACCCCAAGACAACATGGAATTTGAAAGAGTCTACATACATGTTCATACTGGATCTATTTTCACATTTTTCATATTGTAAAGAAGAATTAGGACCAATGGGAGGATAGAAGGAAAAAAAGGGAACGTATAATATACTTCAATCTGCATTCAGACTACATAGCCTTTTCTCTGGATGTGGACAGCATTCTACATCATGAGTACTTTGGAAGTATCTTGTTTCTTTGCATTGCAAAGAAGAGATAAGTCAGTCAAAGTTAATTATCACACATTGTGGCTGTTACTGTGTACAATGTTCTCCTGGTCCTCCTCCCTTCAGTCAACACTAGTTCATTCAAGCCTTTCCAAGTTTTTCTGAAATCTGCCTGCTCCACATTTCTTACAGCACAGTAGTATTTCATTACATTCATATCCCACAAGCTGTTAAGTCATTCTCCAACTGATGGGCATCCCCTCAATTTCCTATTTTTGCTACCACAAAAAGAACTTATGTAAATATTTTTGCACATTTAGGTCATTCTAATTTGTATGATCTCTTTAGGATAGAGTCCTAGAAGGGGTATTGCTGGGTCAAAGGGAACATACAGTTTATAATAGCCCTTTGGGCATAATTCCAAATTACTTTCCAGATAAGTTTACAACTCCACCAACAATACAATGTCCATTTCACTGAGACGGTTTTCCCACAACTTCTCCACCATTTATCATTTCCCTGTTTTATTATGTTAGCCAATCAGATCCATAGGATGTGGTGTCTCAGAGCTGTTTTTATTTGCATTTCTCTAAGAAATAATCAATTAGAGCATTTTTTTCATATGACTACAGATAACTCTAATTTCTCCAACTGAAATCTGCCATTCATACCCTTTGGGCATTTATCAATTGGAAAATGGCTTGGATTTTTACAATTTTGACTCAATTCTCTATGTATTTGAAAAATGAAGACTTTATCAAAGATACTGGTTATAAAAATTCTGTCCCAGTTTTCTGTTTCCCTCATAATCTTGGTTGCATTGGTTTTATATGTGAAAAAACTCTTCAATTTAATATAATAAAAATTATCTGTTTCACTCTTCATAATGCTCTCTGTCTCTTGTTTGATCATAATTTTTTTCCATTCTCCATAGATCTGACAAGAAATCTATTCTTTGCTCTCCCACCTTTCTTATAGTATCAGCCTTTATATCTAAATTGTGGACTTTATTTTGATATGCAGTGTGCTATGTTGGTCTATGTCACGCATCTGACAAAGAAATATCAAAAGAGATAGACCAAGTACAAACACCACAGCCATACCTCCTCCCAGTTCTCTTCTCTTCTCATTTCTCAGTTATTCTCAATTCTCAGATCTTATTTCTCTTCCCATTTCTCAGTTCAGTTCTCAGTTCTCTTCTCTCCAGCAGTAGCAGCCCAGCCTCCAGATGCTAGTTCCCAGCAGTTGTGGCATCTCTCAGCTCAGGCTTTTCCTTGTATATGATATTAGTTCCTCCCTCTTGTCCCTTCCTGTTATGTCAACAAGTCCATCACACTTTGAGATTCACAAGTTCTGGGTCTTAATACTTGACACAATCATGAACTTTGAACAAGGTGCTAAGTACCTGTTTGACTGCAAATACAAGGGGAAGGGAAGATCTTCAAGTTCCCATTGCCATTACAGCAGTGGAGTTCTTTTTTTAATGTAGGTAGTTTGCTATGGTTTGTTATATTTCTTTTTCTGAAATAGGGTTAAGAACTTTTTTCTCTTCTGTTAATCTGAGGAATTCATATTTTTGCAAATATTCATCCATTTCACTAAGACTGTGAAATCTATTGGCATAAAGTTAGGCAAAATATTTCACAATTATTATTTTAATTTCCTCTTCTTTGGTGGTTAATTCATTCTTTTCATTTTTGATACTAGTAATTTGGTTTTCTTCTTTCTTTTTTAAATCAGATTAACCAAAGATTTACCTATTTTATTGCTTTTAAAAAAAATGAAACCAGCTCTTATCTTTATTTTATAAGATAATATATATCATATATAATATAATATATAATTTACACATAATATATATTCCTAATATATAATATAATATAATAAATATATAAATATATGTAATTTAGTTTACTTATTATTTCAATAATTGTCTTCATTTCAATTAATTTCTCTTTTGGTTTTCAGTATTTGTAGCTTGGTATTTAATTGGGGATTTAAATTTGTTGGTTTTCTAGCTTTCTTTAGTTCCATACCCAATTCATTGTCCTCCTCTTTCCCTACTTTATTCATGGAAGCATTTAGGGATATAAAACTTCCCCTAAGAACTGCTTTCCCTGTATGCCATGTGTTTTAGTATGTTGTCTCTTTATTATAATTCTCTTCTATGAAATTATTGATTGTTTCTTTTATTTGTGGTTGAAACACTCATTCTTTAGATTATAGAAGTATTAATGAAATAGGAAGGTCTTCCCAACTCATTAATAGGTCTAATACATGGAGTCTGAGTCACATGGAGTACAGTTCTCAGTATGGGAGGAGATTGCCCAAGAAGGAGAGAGAAAGAGGGAGCTCCAGCAGAGAGTGAGAACAAGCTGAGTAAAGAGAGAGAGAGAGAGAGAGACAGAGAGAGAGAGAGAGAGAGAGAGTGAGAGAGAGAGAGAGAGAGAAGTAAGGTGTGAGTGGAGGTAGGGAGGAATTTTGCCTAGGGGAACTTGTTTGTGGGGAAGCCTGACAGAAAGAAAGCTTGGTATCTCTGCAGTCTCAGGATTAGTGATGAATACCTTGCTAAATCTTACCTCCTGTTATCCTATTGATGTTCTAAATAAATAGTTTAGCTCTTACTTTGAGGAAGAGAGTTTATTATATTTTGCAAATCTACCCTGGAGATACACATGCATATTCATAGCAGCTGCTACTGGTATCACATTTGCATTACATCTGGCAACAAGGATGACATTGCAAAATATAAAACCTCTCTTTGGAGATAGGAAGACTCTAGGGAAGGAAATGGGTATCCTATGATGGGAGGATTTACCTTATTCCTCCCTGGTGAAAGAATGCGCTAAAAGCATAGGAGTTTGTGAAAACTGGGAACTGTAACTACAAAATGGGAAAACAATAGATTTAGAAAGATATTTGCAAAGAATATTAATAGAACCAGGGGGAAAATGGCAAGGGTATGTAGAATGAGATGGTTGTTGTTAACAATTTATTGTCTTATATGTGAAAGTAGAGACAAATTTCTGGAGGAAAAGTTTCAGCTAGAAAAGAAGTTAGCTAATTTGCATGAGAACCTTTCTACATTACAGCATCAGAACTTTCCTCTAGAAGAGAAAGTTAGAAAGTATCAGGTGGTGGCAGAAAAGACAGCTATGAATTTAGCTTAGAAAAAGAACAGAAAAGTTAACAAGATGAAGGTGCATGCTACCCTTGCATGTGTGGGGCCTGATTGGGATGCAGACACCTGAGAGGAAGATACATGGGAGGAAAATGAAACAAATTCAGATGAGGAAGCTTCTAGGAATGTGGATGGTCACCCAATATGAAGGAAACAGAAGGACAAGGGGGGCCACAAATTGTTTAAAGAAGTAACTGAGGGGAGGTTAGGTGGTACAGTGAATACAGAACCAGACCTGAAGTCAGGAGGACCCGAGTTCAAATTCGGCCCCAGACAATTAACGTTTACTAGCCGTGTGACCCTGGGCAAGTCACTTAACCCCAATTGCCCTCCAAAAAGAAAAACAAAAAAAAACAAAAATAAGACAAGTAGCAGATGATTTTACTCAGCAGGAGGTCACAGATATTTTTAATTGATTAACCCCCAAAATGCAAGAATCATTAGAATCTTGGATGGTATAGAATCTCTGATGAAGGGGCTGGAGAAGAAGGAATAGACAGTATAGATTGTTTGAAATTCATGGTCATTAGTCAGAATCGCTTTATACAACAAGTTTTTAGGGATTAACATGTTCAAGGAGGTAACAATGGAATTAAATTGCTAGCTTAACTTCCAAGGGATACAATAAACAGTATCCCAATAAATCTATATGGCTTAGTGGATATAGACCATGATATTCACTTAGAGACTGTATGAGAATGTTACAGGAAAAGATAATAAAAACTGCAATATGTGGAGACAGATGTAAATCACATCACTCTCTTAATAGTTTCTCACAGAAATATAATAGTGAAGACTCTTCCTCCAGCTTATAAACACATAATTTTGACTCTACTAATTGGAGAAATAGAGCACCCTCTTTCAGAGGTGCTAGATAATATTGCACAGTTAGATGACAGGGGGATGGGGAAGACACAAATTTCCTCAAAAGAAAAGAGAGAATAGTCCATAGACTGAAAGTCAGAACAGATTAACAAAACGAGAAATGTTCAATGTTTTATTGAGAGCAAAATAGATTATAGAAGAACAGATGGTATTCCAATTAATGAACTACATAAAATGTAAAAGGGACTTAATATTAGACAGAATAGGGTAGTAAGACCTACCCCTACAAATCCTCCTGAAATATTGTATATGAGTTTATCACACCTGCAGGAAGAATAGGAAACTGGCCAAAACCCAGCTCAGATTAAAGAAATACAGAGATAGAATTACAGACCCAACATCAATTTAAATATATATTGGGAAAATGGATCAACTACTGTAACTAGGGCATTAATAGATACTGGGGCAAGGGTATCCCTTATATATGAAAACCCTAATAAATTTAAACATGCAATTTCTATTACCATCACAGGACTATATTACTTGTCTGGCTGAAATACAAGCCAGACAAGTTAAACTAATGATAAAAATTGTGCAATTACCTAAGAAATAACATATAGTGGTAATTGTACCTGTTCCTAAGGTTCCTTTCTGTTGTATTTATCTATTGTCCTATCTAATTGTACCTGTTCCTATCATTGGGATAGATATATTGAGAAGTATGACTTTAAATTTGCCTGAGGGGAGATACAAATGTGCAGTAAGGAAGACAGTCATTAAAGCAGTTCCAATGGCTTCAGGGACTCCAGAAGCACAGCTGACATTATATTTACCCTGCTTCTGGTTATCATCTCCTCATTTTAGGGGGATTTTGTTTAACATGTTTGCTAGATGTCTCCTTTAGGCTTAGTGTCCTCCACTTGTAGACCAACTGCTTAACCTGGATGTCACCCTCTGTTCAAGATTATCATACATCACCCCTGGACCTGGCATTGGCCAAACTCCAGATACCAGCTAAGGAACTGACCTCTTGAATGGGATCCCAGTGATAGCTCTATATACAATCTCAGAAGGAAGTAATTTTAGAAGATGAGACTTTTACCCCTTACCCCAAGGGATTTGGGGTTCCATTCGTTTGAGGGGGAAATGATGGGATTCTTGTTCCCAAGCTGCCACCCTAAGATATTATTTCATGTGTTCATTTCATATTACCCTTTTAATGTTTTTAGGGAAGTTAAGTTGATATGTTACCCCTAAAGTCTCATTGGCCTATGTAGTAGACATAAAAGATCTTTGTGCCAAATGTAGTGTCAATGAAATAGGAAGCTTTTCCCCATCCATTGATAGGCCTAACACACAGAGTCTGAGTCACATGGAGTGCAGGTCACATGGAGTTTAATATGGTAGGTGCTTGTCCAAGGGGAGAGGAAGAGAGAGAGAAAGAGAGAAAGAGAGAGAGAGAGAGACAGAGACAGAGACAGAGACAGAGAGAGAGAGAGAAAGAGAGAGAGACAGAGAGAGAGGGAGAGAGAGAGAGAGAGAGAGAAACAGAGACAGAGAGAGAGAGAGAGAGAGAGAGAGAGAGAGAGAGAGAGAGAGAGAGAGAGCACTCCAGCAGAGAGTGAGAGCAGGTAGAACAGAGAGAGAAACAAGCTGTGAGTGGGTGAGGAGGATTTTTTTCTGAGGGGAACTTGTTTGTGGGGAAGCCTGGTTAAATCTTACCTCCTAGTATCCTAATGATGTTCTAAATAAATATTTTGGTTTTGCCTTTAAGGAAGAGAGTTTATTATATTTTGCAAACCTACCCTGGAAATGCACATGCATATTCATAATGGTTGCTATAGGTACCACATTGGCATTACAATTATTTATATTCCAATTAATTTTTAGTCCATCCTTCCATGGACCTTTAATACATGTAATTTTATTGCACCATGATCTGAAAAGGGTGCATTTAATAATTCTACCTTTCTTCATTGGATTGTGGGGGTTTTATACCCTACTCCATAGTCCATTTTTGCATAGGTCCCACGTACCACTGAGAAAAAGATATATTCCTTTCTATTCCCATTCAATTTTCTCCAGAAGTCTACCATATTTAACTTTTCTAAAATTCTATTCATCTCCTTAATTTCTGTCTTGTTTACTTTTTGGTTAGACCTATTTAGTTCTGACAGCATGTAAAGCCAATCAGTAGTAGATTCCTGAGAGAACGCTACTGTGAACAGCTTTTAAGATTCGGATTACACAGTATTAGTGAATATTCTGTTTATTCCATTACAAATTAAGATTCAGTACAATATTCACAGCATCAACAATTCACAATATTATATACAATATCTAGAACAAGGAAAGTCTCAATATTATGTCTTATTACAGAAAGGAACAAAGAACAAGAGAAGAATCATCTGGTTTCCCTAAGGGAGAAACCAGCTTCACATTTAAAGATTCAATCAATCAATTAACCAAAGGAATGACCTAGTTTCCCTAAGAGGGATTCAATCAATCAATTAACAAAAGGAATGACCTAGTTTCCCTAAGAGGGAGTTGATTCAATCAACAATTCACAATATACTGATCTTCCACTCCTGGGGCA
>JAQQSW010009535.1:0-13210 GCA_028646575.1 Pseudocheirus occidentalis
ATCGCGACCGAATAAACACCACCTCCTTTCACCTCGGGTGCTCTGTCTGGTTATTCCTCCTCAGAGGCCGGTGCCTGGGACGCTGGGCTACGGAAGACTTGGTACGCAAATGCGGTAAGTAAAGAGGGCAGGGCTGACCCTTTATAGTCTCTTAAACCCCAAGTAGCCCGCAACATTAGAGCATGTACTTGAAGGAATAATCTCTATGACTTCCTTCACAATTATCTATCTTGCCTATTGGTTTGATAATTTCTAGTAATGGAATGAAGGGTGTGGTATACAGGAAATAATACTGGAGTTTGAGTTAGAGTACCTGGATCCAAATGCTACCTCTGAAAAAGATGACTTTTGTGATACTAGACAGGTGACCCCCCCCTCCAAAAAGATGCCACTTTCACTAGCAGTAAAATATGAGAAAATGATTTGTTGATCTCTAAAAATCCTTTTAATTAAAGTCTATGATCTTGTATCACAGGGAGTACCAGTCATGCTCAGGTGATAGAAGTGCCAGAATCCCAAATGGATTTGGAATGGGGAGTACTTGAAAAACTGAGATAAAATTTGGAAAAAAACTGATAAAATGAAAATAGAATTAGGGAAGAAAGATTATCTGGATTTTTCTGTATGTTACTAACCTACAATTGGCCTACAATTTGGCCCCCTCCAAATCTCACATCTCTGGTCTTACGCAGACATCTTATACATCTCTGTGCTTGTACTGTTTTCCAAGTATGAAAGCATCTCTTCATTAGTTTTTTATAGGAGTCATGTGACTTAGTTTCCATTGTATGGTTTGTTTCACTAGCGAAAATAATGGGCCAACATTTTTAAGCTGGGAGGGGGATGGTCTCATCTTTTTCTTTTTTTTATGTATAAGGAAAAGAGAGATAGCAGCAGAAAGAAGTGGCTCACTCAAAATCACCAAGTGAAAAACCAAGGTCCTTTCTACCACACTATGATGCTGCCCTATGTGGTCAGTTTCCTTCCAATCACAGACCTAGTATATATATAGTCCAATCTAGAAAGTTAAGATCCTTCACCATTTGGCCTAAATAAACCTTTACAAATTGATTTCTCAGTATTCTTTATTTATAGTATGTGCCAGCCAAATATTATTCTCTAGATGTGACCCACAGTTTTCTACTTCTATAACAATGTTACATATTCATTGAAACTTTTCCAAGTATTTTCATGAATTATGTAGTGAAAAAATATGCCCATTTTACAGATGAAGATGTTGAGATTAATAAAGATTAATGAATAACACCAGTTATTTTTACCACAGTGTGTAAAGATAGTTTAGATAAAGAAAATAAAATCTTGCTCATGGTCATAAAAATGACAAAAGGTGAAGCCAGGTTTGGAATTTCATCTTCAGACTCCAAATTCAATTCTCCTAATGTAGCAGAGTGCTGCTCAAATCTAGATCTAATGTCTCCTGATATAATGCTCTTTCCATGGGGTCATTGAACATTCCAGGTTTCTTTTTGGATGGATCCATCTAATGAAAGCTTTCCTTGATAGCCATTAGTCTTCTTGGGCACTAATTCTTTCAGAAGTACCTGTACTCAAAAAAGGAACACCTGGAGAGGATAGTACCAAAACATTCTTAAAATCCAATCTAACACACACCATCAGAAAGTGACAATATTAGTCCATCTGTGATCTAGCCAGTAACTTATCAAGAAGGTGCTGAGGGCCTCCCATAATAGAAGCCCGTGAGATATTCATTTGTCATAAATCTCAAAGATGAACTTGTGAAATTTACCACCAGTAGCTTCCATTACTTTCCCTATTACAAAATCAAACTCTGACATTCCTCTTCTGAGCTTAAGTGGGGGGTGGGGGTGGGAATGCTATTTGACAACCAAACAGATTGACAACTTGGATAGGAATGTTTTGGTTTTCAGTACCTTACATCACACAAAAGACATTGAATATATATTTCCTGTATGTTTTTTGTTTGTTTTTCCTTTTGATATACTGGTCAAAGCAACAAATTTGAACTAAGGAGACCTGTGTTGAAATATTGACTCCAACACATATTAGGTGTGTCAGTCAGAACACATCATTTAACCTCTCAGTGTTAGTTTCCCCATCTGTAGTAACATTTATAATTAATTACCTGTAAAACTACTAATGGAATTTTTGTGTGAGGGAAGAACTTTATTAACCCTAAAATATCTTATCAATCTGAGTTACAATTATTCAATAAAGCTTTCAGCATAATATTAAATATAGATATGGCTGGCGAGAACTAGATTCAAGTCTCACCTCTGTTCCATACTGAGTGGATGACACTTGGGTAAGCAATTGTCCAAGACTATAACATTGCAGAGATGGTGCCAAGCTACTCTGATAGGTTTTTAACAACATCACAGGTCCAGTCCCCATCTCAGTGCCTATCTTTAAATATAATTGCTTACATTTGCATACTTTACACTCTTTAACTCAACTGATATGCACAGGAAACACCAGGCTATAAGTAATCAAGTATTATCATCCCTATTTAACAGATAAGGACACTGAAGTAGAGAAAGGGAGAGCAGTTTGCTTGATATCACACACCTATAGGTAGAAAAACTAAGTCTTGAACCCTAGGTCTTTTCACTGTTTTTCCAGTATGATTTACACTGGTCCTATTTTCTCATGCTGCCAAAGAGCCAGATGCCTATGTTGGAAGAATATTTTACACCCTGGCAAAATTAGCTGTTGCTGATCATGCTTTTTGTGTGCTTGTCGCTCAGCATGGCAAACAATCCAGAGAAAAAGCACAAATTATCCTTAATTGTACTTTTATTGTAATTGTTTCAGAACACCTACCATGATGTCAGTGAAGAGCCTTTGGCTGTACCCTGGCCATTCACAGGGAATTTTTGCTTTTTAAAGAGAACTTTGAGCAAGCATTAGGGGCAAATCAAACAATCCTGTCTCTCTGTGGCCACCTGCTGATGCTGGGGACAAGTCTCTGCTTTTTCTCTCTCTGGCTCTGAGCAACACTGGCTATGAATACTGTAATCCATCAAGTGCCTGCATTAGCACAGAGATTCCTTCCACCAACAATGATCACAGCCCATATGTGACTTATCCTATTAGAGATCCTTAAGGATCAGGATGTTAACTGACTTGTCCACACACACACCTGGAAAATGAAAGAGGTAAGTTTTAACCAAGGTCTTTCTGATTTTAAGTACCTCAATCTATTCACAATTTCAGACTTACTGCCCTTCTCAAATGGTTATAAATCAGATCATCTTTGTCATAGTAGTTGTCCCAGCTCATGTTTCTATGACATACTAAGATTTATAAAGTATTTCCTTATGACAACCTGATAAGATGATTACTCTAATTTTTATGAGTACCTTGAGTGCCATGTGAACAAAATGATGCTTAAAGAAAGGAACTCAATTCACTATGGTCATATGCATATAAAATAACTGATTCAAGAGTCACTGGACTTCAAGTCCAGAAGTCTTTCCGATTGGGTGGTGGGTCCTGGACCCCAAAAAACCCTAAGACCACATCTCTGAAAGTAACCTACTCCTACCCCACCCCTTATGAGAAAATTTGCAGACATGACTCTGTAATTCCTTTATTAGATCAGGTAGAGGGGTATCTGGTCAAGGATTTTTGTCCTTGGCTGTCCCAAGGACTCTTCCTCCTGGCAGGGTCCCCAAGGTCCATGCCTCTGACAACTCCCTTAATGTCTGGTATATTCCCTACATTTTTCCCATCCATAGCTCCCAAAGACATCTGGACTCTTAAGATTACCTAATTAGCATCACTGGCATTCCTTTCCTATGTGATTTTTCTATATAAATTCCAGATTCACCCACATTAGGATACAAGTTATTGAAAGGAAATTCATCCACTTCTATTGGCATAAAAATAAACTGTCTCTTGACTGAAAGACAGTTGAGTGTGTAAATTTTTTCCAGGTGATCCTGCCTTAGAATTCTTGGGGTCTTAGCACCCCTAATCACCCCAAACCTCATCATTTCTAGAAACTCATATCTGTTATGCCAAAGGTCTTCTAGTCCAGCTCCTACTCAAAGCATAAATCCCTTTTATAGTAAGCCTGAAAAGGAGCCATTTTGAGCTCTAATTTAAGATCTTCAGAGATGAGGAGTACATTACACAGTACGGTATCTCAAGCCTTAGGCTCATGGATGGACAATGATCTTTGGATGGATTTCAGGAAATCCTACACGGGGAGGATTCTTTTCACTACTCTTTCACTGAAAATTAGCATTACCTGTATTATCAATATAAGCAACAAAACTTTCTGAAAATAGGTTTACGAGCTTCACCAGATGGTCAGATGGCACATATATACACCCTCTGCAATTCTGAGGGTGGGAAAAGTTTGAGAAGTTCTGATGAATAGGGAAATGACAAAGTATCCAGGAAGCAAAATCTCCTAATGTAATTGACAATAGTTAGCAAAATTATTTAACTTTACTAAGACACCATCAAATGGAGGGATCATGGTATAGTTATACTAGCCCTTGAATCAGTGTTAAAAGAATTGGACTTTAAAGCCAGGATTGCTATTTAAAACCTTTGGGACCTTCACCAACTCAGTTTCCCCTTCTAGCTTTTATTTCCTTATTTATTACATTGAAGGATTGGGTTCCAAAATACTCTTTGAACCATTCAAATCCTCTGTCTGTCATGGGATTCTAACATCTCTAATATTCTTCTGGTCCTATATACCATGATTGTGGAATTAATGTATATTAATGTAATAATTGCCTTAACTTTTCCCTGGTTTAGAAGACATTTTTTTTATAAGTATACCTCGTCTGCTTTAGAAAAGAGAACCACGTATCTTCCCAACCTACTATTAACTCATCATTTTGCTGAAAGGTAGTTGATTGTCTCAGATTGAGGTGAAGGTTCAACATATCATAAAATAATAAATTTAAAATTGGAAGGTCATTAATTAAACCCCATAATATTACAGATGAAGAAACTGAGGTATCCAAGAGAGATTAAGTCACTCACCCAAAGTCAGACAGGTAGTAAGTGGGATTGCCAGGATGGTTCATAATAAGTGTAAATTAGAATTCATTCCTGCTATATGACCCCATCTCAATCATTCATTATTGCTCAAGGGAAGAATATTTTTTTTTAAATTTGAGGAAGAAAAGAGAGGACACTTGGTTATACTTACAATTTGACTCAATTAGAATATATTTATATTGTAAAAATATCCATAATTTTAAAAATAGTCATGAGATATTTTAGGATGAATTCATTTATAATTATAATTGCTGTGCCCATGGCTCTCAATTGTTTCACTCTTAAAACAACTATTCTGAAAGGCCTAAGTACCTTTTAAAATATAAATAAAACCAATGTGGTACTATCATATTAAAAAAAACTGTTACATCCTCTTTCTAGGTCAACTATCTCTATACTCAGAAACAAGCAGGAGTTTGTAACTGGATGATTATAAAATTGTTGCATAAGCAAAATACCCAACGGGCTTTGTTGATTCATTAGCAATTTCTACTTCTATTGATTATCCTTCATAATCTAGTCACACCAATGCAACTCATAGGCAATAAGTGGTCAGTAATGAATGGAAAGGAACAATGGATTTGTCTGTCCATTAAGCACAATTACTCACTAATCATAAATCAGAATACTATTCCAAGATTATGGTTTATTAGATAAGCTATAACTAGACATATGACCTTGAGCTAGTAATTTCCCCTCTCTGAGGTCCAGTTACATCACTGGTATAAATGAGGGAGTTGAACAATTTTTTTGCATTCTTTCCTGATGTAAATTTTAATATTTTGATTTCACTTTTTGTACTTTTTTGCTTGAAAATTAAATGTTCTAAATTCCCTTCTGACTTTAATTTTTAATATTATAAGATCACTTCCAGTTCTGACATTATCTTTTCTAGATTCCTTATCATCTCTAAGGGTTCATGTTCCAAAGTCTCTTTGAGTTCTGATATTTGTTATATGTTTGAAGGTCCCTTCCAAATCTAAAATTCAGTGATTCTAAATAAAATAATACTTTATGGGAAGAACTGATTGATGACTATTTCCAGGTTGAATTTCCAGTTCTTTGCCTAAGACCTATCTATCTATCTGTCCATCCATCCATTCCTCCATTCATCTATCCATCCATCCATCCATCCATCCATCTGTATATTATATACATATGTGTATAAGCATGTTTATAGGTATATTTGTGTGTATATATGTATGTATATACATATCTAAACATGTATATATATATATACATATATATATGACTGCAAATAAGGAAAGGTTTTTTTTTATTTTGACAACGAAGAATATTCATTTATCTATTTCTTGTTTTTCAGTTTTGTCCAATATTTCATGACACCATGGACCATATTATACCAGTACTGTCCATGAAATTTACTTGACAAGGATGCTGGAGTGGTTTGACATTTTATTTTCCAGAGGCAAAAATAAGTTAAGAATCTTGCCCAGGGCAATACAGCTACTAAGTGTCTGAGGCTAGATTTGAACTCAGGGCTTCCTGGTTCCATGCTCAATGCTCTTTCTACTAAGCCATCTAATTGCCTGCTGCTGGTGGTCCTGGTGGTGGTGGTGGTGGTGGTGGTGGTAGTGGTAGTGAATCATTTCAGTCATGTCCAACTCTTCATGACCCTACTTGAGGTTTTCTTGGAAAAGATACTGGAGTGGTTTGCCATTTATTTTCCCAGTTCATTTTCTATATGAAGAAACTGAGACAAACAGGATTAAATGATTTTCCCAGGGTTACATAGCTAGTAAAGTGTTTGTAGTCAATTTTGAATGGATAAAGAGGAATCTTCCTGACTTTGTTCAGTGCTTTATTCACTGGGCCACTTAGCTGCCCTACCTCCTTTCAGGAATAAAAGAGAGGGAACTTTAATTACAATCTGCCTTTAGTATAATTAGAATGCATTTATTTGTAAATATAAATGCTAGGCTATGGACTGGGTTATTGAGAATTTAAGTGATATGCTCAGGATTACTTCATGGAAGTAGGACTTGAATGACTTGAGTGAATACCAAGTAAGTTCTCCTCAATATGCACTAAACATTATTATAGAGAGCAATAGAGAGTCAGAAAGAGAGATGTATAGAGACAGACACAAAGAGAAAGATCAAGAAATGTAGAGAAAGAGACAGTGATATAGAAAAAGATGTAGATTTATTTGATAAAGAGGACTTTTGTCATGATATTGGTAAATATAGAATATCAACCAAATGGTGAATAAAAAAATACTGTATCTTGTTTACTAATGTGCCTCAAATCCTACAAAATCTAATTAAGATTCAATGTCCTTGTGGTATAGGATGTTATATAGTGTAGGAAAAAGAGGATGGCTCTGAGGTTGTTAAATGATAATTCCTCAAGCATTTAATCATAATTACATTCCTAATATCATTTTAAGTGGGCATAGTATTTAGACTAATCATGAGGAAAACTATGCAGGCAAATGTCAAAACTCTAAATCCAGCCATTTTGGGGAAGAAATACCTACATTAAAAAGTTGTTAAACATATTAAAAATTTTAATCAAATGGTAGTATTATAAACAATATTTAAGCCTAATTGATCTGTAGCCTGACCCTCAGGTATTGCCAGAGAAAATTCACTTATAATTTATTAACTATCAGGGATGAATTATTAGAAAAGCCTCAAAATTAGAGTAAAATAAGCTTCCAGTTAGAAATGATTAAAATTCAAGGCACACTTCAAATTTTAAAAGTTCCTCAATTTTAAACCTGACTAAAAATATATTTTTAAAAAATCTGTCATATTTTAAAAATAAAAGTAGATGGATACAGTCCAGATAAGTTATTGTTTAAATTCTGGAATTAATCGGTCCACAAAAAATGAGCACTTCAACATACAAAGCAGAACAGAAAAAAAGGATTATGTGTAGAACTGTAAATCTCATTACATACAGCTTACTTGTTCTTATATTCTATTCTATATATTCTTATGTTCTTATATTCTATTCTATAAAAAAAAGAGAGAGAGAGAGAGAAAGGACTTGAAGACATTTTTAGATTGGAGAAACCTCCAATTAAAAAAAAAACAATTTTCTACCAAAATGTGACACTTTGAAAATGCAAAACTAGAAAAAAAGAAGCCTATACAATTTGATAAATATAAAAATAATGAATTGACTTGACTACTATTATTAACAAATGATTTTCTACATAATTCTACAGTCATTCATCAATGATTAATTAACAAAACAATATAGGAAGTTAGTTAACAAAGATGTTAAATCATCTTCTTTCCAAAAAAAGAAATCTCACAAAAGATTAGAGTGGAAAACACAATTGCATTTATGTCACACCCAGTGAAACTATCAAATTAGAAGGCTGGACTTGGTAGTTGGTATTATGAGTCATTTCTAGAATTATCAGAGTTCCCTAATTATCAATTAATGCTCATATAGTTGCCTTATATCAACCACCAAAACCAATGTACAATAAAGAAGAGTAGAATTTCTCCCGCTATTTCTGTGGTATGTTGATAAGTAAAAATTTAATTTTCCAGTGCAAATAAGTGTGAAATTAACTACACATGAAACACATTTTTAACAGCAAAAGTATCTTTACTGATGGTTTCTATTTGAAGTTTACCCAGCAATCTCTTTTAACAGTTAATATGGATAGATATGTATTTAAAAAAAAACTGTTGTATGGAAAGTGAATTGAATTGGAAGGATGCAGTTCCCAATGACACATCATGATAATGAATTGTTTTTGAGTAATTCACTAAAAAATTCCTGTGAGCAAAAGTCTTAAAGTACAAATTGCACAAACCTTAAACAGGGTCCAAATAGTGTTTAACAATTCTGATTACATTCTTCAAAACTTCCATAACTTTGGAATGAAACAGAATTAATAACACAATCATGTTAAGCATAATCAGAGACAAAAAAACAAAACAAAACAACTTTCCTTCTCTGTTGACTTCCTGAATCACTAATATAAATATCTAAGTGAATGGATTAGTCCATGGATTAGATATACTCCAAAGGAGGCTCTTTCTTTTTTCCAATCTCTACTCAATTCAGGCACACCCTCTGTAATATCGATAATAGATGATAATCTTCTTAAGGTGTCTAACCATATCATTCTCTTCCTCAAAAGTGTTAGTAGTTCCCTATTGATCCTAAGATAAAATAAAAACCATCCTTTACTGTTTAGATCCTTATGAGGACTGGCCTGGTGCTAGGATCTTACTAACGCAGAGGACTCCATGATTGACAACTGACTGATCTATCTAAGTATCAGGAACTTCTTTTATACCCAATGCTTTTTTAATCATCTTTGTTTAAGCAAGGAGCTATTTGTCAAAATTCTCTAAGTACAAAATATTAGTAGTTTCTACTAAAGGTATTATTACAAGTTTAACACTTCATTAATCATAATGCCCTTTTGACGGAAAAGAGATTATTCAGGCCAAATGTCAATTGACTCCCTTTAGATCCTTTTCTTATTCAATCCTTGTTAATATGTCCAGCAACAATAAAGAATCAATCAACGTATACATATGTATGTATGTATGTATGAACGCATTGAGGTATCACACAACAGGGGCATAGTATGTTGTTTATATATGCATACATATGTGTATGTGTGTGCATGCATGCATACATGCATGTATGTATGTATATTAACCCCCGGTTATGTGCTACTCACAGTCCTAATCATTGAGGATACAAAAAGAAGTAAAACAATGCCAGACCTCATGGAGCTTCTAATCTCATGGGGGAGACATAGCATGTTAGCAAATATATTCAACTCAAGCTACATGCGAAGCAAACTATATACAATAAGATATAAGAGCAAGGACCCAGAACTTGGGTGTCTAAACTGGTATTCATCACAAATAACACCCCTGTCACCACTCCTACTTAACTGTAAGACTGAAGGGCTGGACAGCCACAAGCTTGCAGGTCTATGAATTATAAAATTCCTTGTTTGTGATCCTATAAGCACTTATACACCTTCTTGGTACCTCACCCATGTTCTCATCACAATCCCTCTTAAATTAAGCCCAAATCCAGTAAGGTGTTTCCTTCCAGTGGTTCATATTTAGCTCTGGTTGCTGACACAAAAAGGCCCTTACTTTTTCTTCAACATGATGGCTTTTCAGATATTCAAACAGAATCAACATGTTCACCCTACCTACACCTCCTTAGTTCCTTAAGTTATTCCTCATATAGCATGATTTCATTTGTTTCAAAATCCTGGTTTCCTTTCTCCAGATTGATTTCATGTTATAAATGTAGTACCCAGAATTCAATTCAGTAGACACATTCAATCCAACATATCATCTTTACCCAGCCTTCCCTCTCATGTGACCTTTGGGCATCAGGGAAAATTTAAGGAATTCTTGAATTCTTTTACATACATTATTGAGCCTACAGATCTCCAACTAAAGGCTATCGTGTATTAGGTTTTGTTATTGTTGTTGCTGTTTCTTATGTGGCATAGATCAAGTACCATTGACCTATTTGATACAAAATCTGATATTCATTAAGCCATACCCTTACAGGATTTCTGATTTGTTCCTATAACTGTTTTGTGCTACAAATGCAAAATCAAGCTTGATTAACCTGGAAAAGGAGACCTTGAATGAGATAATTACAATAGGAAAGTAATTGCTTCTATACTGAGGAGTGAAAAGCAACAATAATAGTAATAATAAAAATTAAAATGGCCATAGCTAGCACTATGATAGTAATTTAAAGTTTGTGATGCACTTTAAAAAAATTTTTCTCTATCCCTACCCCAATCATATTCAATAAGTGTAAAAAATGACTCTAAACAAACTTTAGAGCTACAGAACCCAAAAAGTAATACAGAGAAACAAATTTTCCACTGAAGGCAGCCCAGTAGGCCTAAAGAAAGGGTCTAACACAATGAGCTGAGAGCCAAGGACAGTCCCACCTGAATCAAATTGTTGAAGCCCTAGGGTGGCCCTGATCAGCAGCTGCCAGAGCAGACTTCAGAAGAGGGAATAACCAGTGGCTGTAGCAGTTTCCAGACTTCTTAACCCATAAACTCCGAAGACAAAGTAAAAGGTCAGTGAGGAACTCTGTTGGAACAGAGGCAGGGACTCAAGAGTGTGGTCTGGCCCTGGCCCCTAGAGGGAGAAGTGGCAGAGGTGTCCTGGCTGTGCAGCCAGTGCAGCTTGGGGGCCTCAGGAGCTCCTGGCCTGCAGACTGTAGGGGGACCAAGCAACCATTCAGAGGGTAATCTCTCTTGCTTTAACCTGCTTTGATGTGGATCACGGTCTTAAATGGTGAAACTGGGGTATGTGGCCAGTGAGTTAGAGCTTTGTGGGGAATATAGAGACGGTGCCTCCTAATAGCTCTGGCAGCTGTGGGAACCCCAGCAATTTGGGACAAACCTCTCTCCATTCTGGAAGCAGAGTTCTACCTTAGCAAAGATCTCAAAAACTAAATAATTTACTTGTAATATGAGCAAGCTGAGGAAGCACAAACAGACCATAGAATCCATTTTTGTGGATAAAAAGGACAAAAAGCACAGAAGTAGTTTACACCTTGTTTTAGCTGTTGAATTAACAACTTGTTTCAGTTCAAGCTTCTTTTGAGCCTTGTATCAAGTCTGTTAAGAAACAGAACATGTGAACCTCACAAGCTGTGAACCCTGGGGTGGAGCTAATGACTATTTAAGGAGAGCCCCAAGGCTAGAAACAGAAGAACTGATAAGAGGACTCTTTGGCTGGCAGAGTCAAGAAGGAGAAAACTTGTGTTATCCTGGCACTCTGTTTGTCTGCTCAGTCTGTGTTGATATTTGTTTGTGATACTTTGTACAGAAGGCCTGGGAACCTACTGGAAGTCCTGAAAGAGTATTTTCTCTTTGTATGTTTACTGAAGTCCTAAAGGAGGGTTTTTTGAGGTCCTTGGACTTTACTGATGATATCTGTTGACCTCTTGGACCTTTTTTGTGTGTCTGTGTTGGTTTCTATGTGGATGATTTGTGTTGAGTTCTCAGAACTTTTTGGTGGGTCTGAGTTGATTTCACAGGCAGATAGTGAATTGATTATGGTGCAGGCAATGTGTGTGAATGTTATTGTGGCTCTGTCAAGTTTTGTATTCCCATAAACATAAACTGTGAAGGAATTGAAGTAGACTGGACACTGTGAACTTCAATATGGAACGGGAACTGGACAAATAACTGAACAACGAGCTGGACAAGGAACTGGGAGCTGCCTGCCTTTGAACCCAGATGATAGTTGGAGTTAGCATCATGTAAGAAGACCCATGGAAGCTGAGAGACAGCCTCAAGTCAAGTTCAAAGAAGACTTTAATTGGATACTGTGTAATGACTGAGAAGATTATGATTTACTGTGACCTAGGGGTGGAGAATTTTTACTTTTGTCCTTTGTGACTGAATTGAGCATTTTGTGATTGACTAACTGAATGTACTTTGAAATTATTGTGACCACTTTGATGAAAATTATGTGGCCATTTTAGTGATGTCATTGTGAATGCTGTATTTTGAATATCTGTGATAAGTTCTAACATTGTGAACGCTATACTTTGATTTACTGTGAATGTTTTGCTTTGATTTGTTATGGAATAAATAGTGTGTTCACTATACTGTGTTATCAGAACCTTAAAAGTTGTTTACAATACCATTCTTCTAGTATGCTAGTACTTGGCTTAACATCAACTTATATTGAATTGCTTATCTTCCCATTGGGGGTGGGTAAGAAAGGAAGAAAGAAAAAAATCTGGAACTCAAAGTTTTAAAAGCAAATATTTATTAATTTATTTTTTATGCAACTGGAAAATAAGATATACAGCACTGGGGTACAGAAATCCATCTTGCCCTACTACAAAGTTAGGGGAGGTAATGGGGGAAGTTATAAGAGAGTACAGATTGAGAGAGGGGGTATTCAGAAAGCTTGCTATTTTGGTGGGGGGGATAGAGGAAAGATGGGGATACCAAATTGTAACTCAAAATCCTGTGGAAATGAGTGTTGAAAACTAAAAATAAATTATATGTATATATATATATATATATATATATACACATATAATTTACATATACACACACACATATAATTTATATATACACATATACATATACTTATATATACATTATATATACACATACATATATACATATACATACAATTTATATATATACACATATAATTTATATATA
>JAQQSW010009536.1:0-13209 GCA_028646575.1 Pseudocheirus occidentalis
GCTGGTGTGGTGGCCGGGCGGGCTCACTGCTGGCGCACCCCGGCCCCGGGCAGCCGTCTGCTCGTCTGGCGCGAGCCGCCGCAGGACATTGTTGTGACCGTGCCGCGGGCGCGAGGGGAGCCGAGGCCGGGCGCCGAGGTGAGGGCGCAGCGGGCGGCGGGAGGAAGGAGGGGGGAAACGGCTGCGGCCGGCGCCGCCCTGCCGGGGGGGGGGGGAAGCGGAGGGGGGAGGCCGAGGCGAGAGTCGCGGCCTCCGGGCACCATTGCTGGGAGCGGGACCCCGAGCCGGCTGGGCCGGGGGCGCCGGCGTCAGCCCCTCCCCCCCTCCCCGTGCATCCATCCTTTCCCGGTGGGGGAGGGGTAAAGGGAAGGGGTCCTCCTCCGCGGCCTCGCTTTGCAGGTGGGAGGCCTTGCCTCCCTTTCCGCAGCCCTCACTGCTGGAAGCTCGCTCATCCTTGCCGAGGCTCCCTCCATCCACGGACCCGGAAACGGAGATGAAGGGACTTGCTCCCCAGGTCTCGCTCTTTATGCGTTTCTCCTCCGCAGACGTGTAGGGAAGAATTAATTTAGGGGGTAGGGGAAATAGGCAGGCCATCACTTTGCCTCTATTTAGATAAAAAATAGCGAAACCGAATTTTTAATGGATTTCTTTGGAAATTTTGTTTGGTTTTGTTTGGTTTTGCTTTTTGAATGATGTATCTTGTGCTGATTCCCCATACTGACCATATGCAGGCTTTCTTGGTTTTGTTCTGTGATGGGCACGTTCACTTTAGAAAGCCCACCACTGTCTGGCTTCAGCCTACCTTTGCGGCCATGTTTTATGATGCTCGGGCCGTTGCACGTCCTGGACTCTGTATTCCATCCCTAGCTAAACCTCCCTGCTAGACATTCCGGATCGTGTTTCTTCCCATCCTGTCTCTAATAGGCTCCTTCCATACATCCTTTAGGACCAGCTCAAGCATCACCTTCGGAAATATTGCCAGCTCTCCCCCCCCAACTAGAAATGAATGATTCGCCTCTCTGTTTGACATTACCCATGTATTTATACTGTTCTGACTTGTATCACGTTGTAACATGTTTTTTATTTCCGTGTTTGTTTTATCCAAACCTCTCCTAGATTGTAAACGTCTGGAGCTTGTGTCCTGTGGCATCGGTAGGGGTGTGGGGGTGGGGGGACGACAGGAGATGACAGCGGCGGCGCAGCAGCTGCTCAGGGTTCTTCATCTTTGTCTAGGGCCTTGCATGAAATAGGTGCTTGCTTAATAAATGTCTGTTAAAATAGAATTCAGCTGATGGGTATTATGGTATATGCTGTTGCATAATAGAACACTGATGACCAGAACCTTCCTCCTGCTGTTCATCAAAGTGGAAGCATTGTATATACCTGGACCTTTTGAAGGGAGAAGGGTATACTAAGCCTAACAGCCTTTTTATTTTTTATTTTTTCCCGGAAAGTATATGGAAATTCCTATCCAAGTCTATATTTGCCTCTTAATTTAGACTTCATTAAGTGAACAAAATGACCTAGCTAAACATTCTATGGGCCTTTGGGCATCTAATAAAGCTGCTGTTTTTAATTGAATTCTGACAGGTAACCTGGATTTGAACCCGGAAGGATGATGATTCTTCAAATGACATAATCTTTTAACATAATAACATTTTTATTTCTAGGAATGGCAATACGTGATCTTGATTTCTCTTGATTATTTACTTTGGAAATGCTTCCTTAAGAAGCTTTATAGTTCTTTGTCCAGAATGTATTGTTTCCTACTTGACATCTATCATGATTGAAGTGGAAGAATATAAATTGAGAAACTGTTTTAAAAAATTATTAATGGCATCAGTATTAGGGGTTACAGTTGAAAAAAATTATTACCAGTGGGAGCAGAGAAGAGATTTTTATAACTTATGTCAGGGACCCTTGGTAGAAAAAGGTGGGAGAAAAGGCCAACCCTAATCTCTAAGATTAGAATTCTTTTGGCAGTTTGAGCAACTATCAATCACGGTAGCATCCAGTTTGTGTTTCACGTCCTTTTCTTTTTTGTGGCCAGCGTTTTACATATTATACAAAATTCAGAATGTTCTTTTTCAGCATTTTCATTGTTGATGCAATTAACTCAGGTTTTATCAGTAGTCTTCAAATATTTAAATTTTATGTCTACACTTGGCACATGTAGCCTTAGAAACCTCTCTCCTCACAAAACCTTTTTTTTTTTTGCTATTCTTTATTTTTCAAGCGATTAAACTGAGATTTAACAGGTTTTGATTTTCCCATAGAGTTGTCAAACTAGCAAGTATTTTATAAACTCATTAATGAATATGCTTGAATTTGGGTTTCTCTAGGATTTTCCAAGTTCATCTTTCCGTTGACTTCTTTTTTCTTCAGCAAACATTTTAAAAATGCTTGTTATATCCAAGTGTCCTGAAATACTTCTAGGATTAAAAAACTGTCAAGGAGATTCTTGTTCTACAAAATAACTGCTCTTGCCATTTTAAAATGTTCCTTTTTTTTGCCCAGTACAGTTTCACTGTGCAGGAGGGGGAGTTTTTAAAGACTGGAGGATGGATACTTTTTTATATTGCATTTACATCCCTTAAAATCAAGGCTTCATTGTCTACTCTTTAACTATGTTCCATTATTAGGTCAATCATTGTTTTTGTAGTTTAATAGTTACAAAATTTGTTTCTTGGTTCTACCCCAGGATGCCAGCGCTAGCCTGCAAAATGGTATTTGCTGGTTATTGGGGTTTTTTTTTCTCTTTTAGTTAATTTGTGTTGCCCCAGTGTGTTATTTTATCTCATTTCATTTCAGTGTCTTTTATTCAGTTTGGGTCCAGGAGAGGGTGTGATACAAAGTCCTGGAGTAGTTGCCAGTTTCCTGAGTTTGCTTAGTAGATGGTCGGGCTCCAGGGAAGTTCTTGCAGCTTTCCCCAGGCAGATCCTCAAACTACTCTGTTGCCCCTGCCTTGCCTTCCTCCCACGGTTGCTAAGATTTTTAGTATTAGGTGAGAGATGGAAGAGCACTTTTGCCACCAGCCGAGAGTGTCGGGATTGTCTGTGGGATGGCTTCTGTCTTTTAGTGCTGTTGATGTCATCCTAGATCTTCGAAAGCCGGCTTGATTTTTACCTGATGTACAGGATTTTACTACCCTTCAGATGTTGCTCTCCTTTTAAAATTTCAGAGCCTGCTTATCCGCTTGGATTGTGGCTGAGAAATTCGGGGCTTGGGAGAAGCGGCAGACTGTTGCACAAAATCTTTTTTCACTTGAGACTTTGGGACTTAGGTGTTGTTTGTGAAGCTCTGATTGTACTGGATTTCACAGAGGTGAATCTTTCGTCTCCGTGTAAGAAATAGCTTGCTTGCATAGCAGTGCAAAAATCGGAATGGGCCATCGCAGTCAGTGGGCAAGCAAGCATTCATTGGGTAGGTCCTGTGTCAGGCACTGAGGATGCATAGACAGAAGTCTTGGTCACTGGCCTTAAAGAGCACAGATTTTTTTTGGGGGGGGGGAGTGGGAGTTGTAGAGACATGTACACACGTAGACATGTACAAGATATATAAAGAATAAATGAGGGAAGGCCCAAGCAGCTGGGGGATCTAGGGAAAGCCTCCTCTGGAAAGTAGCATTTGAGCTAAGTCTTGAAGCTGCTAGGGCGTCTGGGAGCCAGATGAGGAGAATATTCCAAGGAAGGGGGACAGTTAGAAGAAAGGCACAGAGCTGGGGGATAGGCCTCCTTGGAGGAGCAAGCAGTAAGGAGTGCCGATGTGCCTAGGCAAGAATCTTTATGTAAAGGAGTAGATAATGTGGGAAGGGCCAGGTTGTGAAAAGCTCTGAATGTCAAATAGCTGTTTATATTTTATCCTAGAGGTAATAGAAACCCACTGTAGTTTGAAAGAGACAGACTGACCTGTAATATTGGAAAAGAACTTTGGCAGTCATGTGGAGGATGTATTGGAATGGGGAGAGATTTGATGTCAGTTAAAAAGCATTAAGTCCTTACTGTCAGATATTGTGCTAAGCTACAGCAGTCCCTGTTCTCCAGGAGCCTGTTCTAATGAGGGATATATAAGTAACTTAGGTACCTACTAGATGTAGACATTGGACACAGACCTAGCCACTGAGCCCTGGTGAACTCGGGGAGGCACTAGCTTTTAGGAGGACTAAGAAAGGTTTCCTGCAGAAGGTGGGATCTGAGTTGAGTGTCAAGGAAAAGGAAGGAAGCCAGGCAAAAATGTGAGGATGGAGAGCATTCCAGACATAGGGGATAGAGTTAGCTTGTGCAGAGGTGGAGGGAGGGGGGAAGGGGGAAGAGGTCAATGGAAATGTCAAGTGTAAGGCCAGTGAACATAGAGTGCTTGGAAGGAAGTTTAGTGTAAAATAACCACTGGAGAAGTAGGAAGGGGCCAGGGGGGCCAGGTTATACCAAGTTTTTGTTTTAAATGCCAATAAGAGGCCTTTGTATTTATCTTTGGAGATAATGGGCAAGCCATCGGAATTTGAATAGGAAATGACTGTAGGTAGACCTAGGCTTTAGGAAAAATCACCTTGGCAGCTGAATGGAAAGGAACCTTGAGGCAAGACTAACAGTTAGGTGGTAAAGGCCTGATCTAGGCTGGTGACTCTAGCCTGATTATCTGGGATTATCTCCATGTCCTTAATGGTAATAGAATGGAAGAGGGAAGGTTTGGGGTAAATGTTTTCAGGCATGTCTTATTCTTTGTGACCCCATGGACCATCCATGGTGTTTTCTTGGCAATCATACTGAGTTGTTCTCCATTTCCTTCTCCAGAGCATATTGAGCTCTGTCCAGAAGACAGTTGGTAACATGAGACTGCAAGTCTGGAGAGAGAAGAGTGCTGGATTTGTAGATCTCAGAATGATTTGTGGAGAGATGAGAACTGAACCCGTGGAACTAAGTGAGAGAGTAGATACAGAAAAGAAGGCCTGAGATGGAACCTTGGTAGACACCCAAGGTTAGTGGGTATAATCTGGATAAAGATTAGGCAAAGGAGACTGAGGAGGGGTCAAGGCAAGTAGGAGAGAGCAATGTGATGAAACCCAGAAAAGGAAAAAATATCTGGAAGAAGAAGCTGGTCAACAGGGTCCAAGATTGCCAGAAATTCAGAAGGATGAGGACTGAGCAAAGTAGAGTTGGTAGTTAAAAGCTTATTGGTAACTGGGGATTGCTGGTTCACTTGAATGGTGAGGTAAGATCTAAAATCGGATTGCAGAGGATTTAGGAGAAATGAAAAGGAAATGAAAGTAGAGGCACCAAAGTATAAATGATTTTTAAAAATAATTTAGGATGGGGAAAAGTGGGAGAAGAGAGGAATAATAGATTTGGGGGTGTTTTGTTTTTTTAAGTTTGGAGGGAGGTATTCACTGAGCACAGAGAAGGAGCTTGTTGATAGGGAATGTTTGAAAATAAGGATGAGGTGGCTGTATGGTGCAGTGAATAGAGCACTGCCCTGGAGTCAGGAGGACTGAGTTCAAATTTGGCCTCAGACTGCTTACTAGGCGTGTGATCTTGGGCAAGTCACTTAACCCCAATTGCCTTGCCTTCCCCCCTCCAAAAAAGAAAGAAAGAAAGAAAATAAGGATGAATTAGTAGTTATAAGACTTGGGTGAAGAACTAGGCTGAAGGAGGGGAAGGAGGGTATAGCTGTGTTAGTGGTAAGAAGGATCATAATTTTGTTGTTTGATCATTTTCAGTTGTATATGACTTTTCATGACCTTGTTTGTGGATTTCTTGGCAAAGATACTTGGAATGGTTTGCCATTTCCTTTTCCACTTCATTTTATAGATGAGAAAACTGAGGCAAACAGGGTTAAGTGACTTGCCCAGGGTCATAAGTGTCTGAGGCCAGATTTGAGCTCAAGATGATGTGTCTTCCTGACTCTAGACCCAACACTATTCACTTCACCTCCTACCTGCCCCCAGGATCGTTATAGGTTACCCATAATACAGTTTTTCAGATAGTTGGTGGTGGTGTGGAAGGTATTCTAGGTTAGGTGTGATTTGACCTAGATAGCCTCAGAGGTCTCTTTGGAAGGCTAACCACATTGGAAGTTACTGTTCTAGACTATAGAGGGAGGTAGGCAACCTTTGGAAGTTACTGCTCCAAAATATATTTAGAGAGGCAGCTGTGCTGCTTAAAGTGTTGGACTTGGAGTCAGCAAGAACTGAGTTGAAATCATGCCTTACACTCACTAGCTCTGTGGCCCTGAATCATTTGCTTAAGCTCAATAAAATAGAGATAATAACAACACTCACTTTACATCAGCGGTTCTCAACCTGTGAGTTATGTTCAGTTTGTAATGATGAAAACACATCCTGCATGTCAGGTAGATTCATAACAGTAGCAAAATTACAGTTAGGAAGCAGCAACAAAAATAACTTTATGGTTGGGGGTCACCACAACATGAGGAGCTGTATTAAAGGCTTGCGGCATTAGGAAGGTTGAGAACCGCTGCTTCACATGTAATGGCTTTGTGAAGCACTTTGCATATTTTAGCATCATCCTTATTGTTCTGATTCCATTCTACCACTATTAAATAACTCCTTTTTAGTTCAGCTAGAAAGAAACAGATGACGGTATTGCTTCCTTTTCTTCCAGCGTAATACAAGGGGATTAAGAGTAGATGGCAGGCAGGTGGCAGAGTGAACAGAGCCCCAGACCTGGGTCAGGAAGACCTTTAGTCCTTGAATCTGGCCTCAGATACTTAGTGAAGCTGTAGGACCCCCGGCTGCCGTCTTATCTTCATGTCAGTGTCTTTGCCTCTAAAATGTACCACCTGCCTCAGTAAGCTCAAATGAGATCATAGATGTAAAGAACTTTGCAGAACTTAGAGATGTTGGCTACTGTGTTCCCTTTCCTTTCTAACTTGATTCTCCAGTGATGTTTGTATAAACGAAGCCTGCACACGGAGGGAATTAAGGATGCCTCCATGCTGACAAGACGGCTGTTTCTCAGATCTGAGCCCTGGAAGCTGGGCCAGGCTCTGAGGAATGCCTTGGCTATCCTGCCAAAAGGGAGGTAGGAGTTCCTCTTGCCATACTTCCAGGGTGAGGAAAAAAAAGATAATTAATATCCTGGAAATGCATCAATCTTGTGTCAGGGGTACCAAGTTTCTGGAAGTAAAATGTGTATTCTATTAAGAGTGAGATTAGTGCCTCCCCCCCCCCAACAACATAGTACAGATGTGCATCTTGCTCTAGTAAGTGCTTTTTGAAAATGGTCTGTTCTATGTCATTTGGTTTAGTATCTTACATTTATGCCAAATGTTGGGCAGCTTGCCCTAATATATGGAAGGAGATTGTTGCCAGGAAAACCTTTAGTTTTTTTTTTTATTTTTTGGTAGAAGCTGTATTTATTTAGAAATGACTGTTTTGGGGCATCTAGGTGGTGCATTTGATATAGGACCGGCCCTGGAGTCAGGAGGACGCGAGTTTGAATCTGGCCTCAGACGCTTAACACTTACTAGTCGTGTGACCTTGGGCAAGTCACTTAACCCCAATTGCTCTTCCAAAAAAGCAAAAAACAAACAAAAGAAATGACTGTTTTAAAATTTCTACTAAGAAGGTCCTTAGAAGGATGACCTTAATAGGTCATGATTTTAAAAATCTAAATAACTTGTGTCTTCAGGGGTGGGTGATCATTCCCTTTGTTGCTCTTTTGACCCACTTTGAGTCATTTAAGGGCTCCTTCGAATCTCCAACAAGGGAGGGCAAGAATAGGGAAAGGAGATGAAAAAAACTGAAGTCATATGTCTTTGCCAATTGTTGATTTCTTCACCACTTTCTATCTTCAAAGATGTATTTTTTTGAAGGGAGGATGATAAGGGGAGATTTTGCAGCTATAGGAGAAGACGCCACCAGTTCAAAGGTAGACACGGAAGCAGTGATAGAACGAGGAGAATTATTTTCATCATTGAGATGCTCACAGACAAGCGCATGTTTGCCATTAGTCTAATTATCAGCTCTTGGGACCATCTGCAGTCATCTTTTAATCCTAGTTCAGTTTAGTCCCCAGCCGTCTACCTCACTTCTGGAAAACCTTCTTATCCACTGGTGTATGTTGCTGAGCGTGTCCATGTTGTTCACTTGTTTCAGTCACATCTGACTCTACATGATCCCATTTTGGGTTTTCTTGGCAAAGATCCTGGAGTGGTTTGCTGTTTCCTTCTATAGTTCATTTTACAGATGAAGAAACTGAGGCAAAAAGGATGAAGCACCTTCTCTAGGGTCACATGACAGCTAAGTGAGACCAGATTTGAGCTCAAGTTTTCCTGACTTATGCTGAGTAAGGTTAATATTTTTTTAAAAATGATTTTACCAACAAAATTAAGATTAGAATAATGAATTTGGTCATCCTTATTTATGTCTTCTCTAGGTCCATCATCTCATTGTATATTTTGGATTTCTTTCTTAAGGACCATACCTTAAACCCAAATTGCTCTGGCTCTCATTGGCTAACAACAGGTCCTTGGCCAAGTCCTACTTGGTCATTATTTGGACCCTGATCGTCTCAGAGTGAATGTAAATAGCAGTTGTTTCTGTTTTGGCCAGATCTAGGTCAAACTTAGACCTTTAAAGACCTTAGCTTAAAAAGGCCAAGGTCTCCCACTGCATCGAGGGTTCTCCTGATCTGGAGGACAGAGTGAGAGACAGGTAACTTTGTGCAGCCCTCCCTCACTTAAATCCATTTCACTTACATGTCATGCTGTCATCTCCACGATGTCATGGACCTCTTCAAGAACAGGATAAACAACAACAGGACTTGGATGAGCATAATAGGAGTGGAGAGTCACTTGGTAGCAGGTTTGGATATAAAAGGGATGAAAGAGAAGAGAAAGGACAAGATGATTCCAGAGTTTCCAGCTTGATTAGAATCGTGTTAACTGTGGACAAAAATGATAGAGTTGAGAAGGTAGTAGATGGGTAGGAACAAATCAATCAGGACTTGATGATTGTGACATTGAAATGTGAAAGTAGAGGAAATCCTTGAGGCCATTGACATTTCAGAGCCAGAGTGAAAATGAGAGGTTTGAGTCATTGATTTAGGGGTGATCTTTAAAGTCACAGTAAGGGTCTAAACTTACTTTTAGGAGTATATTTATGGGTGAGGGATAAGAGAAGTTCCAACAAAAGTGATAAGTATTGGCCTGAAAAGTTTCATGGTTGCATCATGAATGGAGGAACAAGTTTTCTATTGATGGAGGATGAGCACTAAGAAAATGCCATATTTGGCAGGGTTCATTTGGTTGCTTTTAAGAAAAAAGTTTTAGGTAAATGGTTGGGGGAAAGATTGCAGGGTTTGGAGAATGACCTGGATATGAAGTGGATGTAGGTATAAACCATAGGAAAGGAGGACAGTTTGAGAGTAGTGTCAGGCAGGGTTAAGTGAAGAGAAACCTGAGCGAGTTGGAAGGAGGCTGGCAAGGAACCTGTGGAGGCTAAAGAGTGAGGAAGGGAACTGTAGAACTCTGGGGGAGGGGAAAGGAGCTATAGAGGGTGAGGTTTCCAAAATTCTCCTTCACGCTAGTCACAAAGCCATCGCCCTTCGAGCCCACACCACCTCTCACTTGGATTATAGCAGCTATTCAGTCCCTTTCCTCTGGTTCATCACAACTGCCAAATGGACATTCCTAAAGCGCTTGACTAACCATATTACTACCTTTTTCAAAATTTTCAGAGGTCTCCCTCTTGCCTCTAGGATAAAATACAAACTTTTAAAACTCTACAATCTGGCTTCAGCCTGTCTTTGTATATTTATTTCACATTCCTTTATTCTCCTTAACCTGCTGTATCTTCCAGCTAACCTGGCTGTTTCTGGGGTTGGAATGGAAGTTGAGTAGTCAAAAGATAATTTATTTTGAGCCTAAGCAGTGCTATTAAGAGAGTCAGGCAAGTCAAGAGGAGGAACAGAGACTCTGATTTAAGGGAGAGGGGATGAATTTGCTTTTTGACACTGAGTTTGTGGAAGCCAGAATATGCAAATAGAAACAGCCATCCAGCACTTGGAAATGTAGGCCTGGAGGCTGTGACTAGAAGTATGTTTTGGATTCATTCACATAAGAGGTGACTGTTGCAGCTGGGCAGTAGAGAGAACTTGATTTTAAACGATGGTAGAGGCTTGAAAATAAAGACTTTGTAAGCTAATGGAAAAGGAGAGATTGAAGCAGCAAGAGAGAAAGGAGGAGAGGAGGGCACTGATGAGCACAGGATGGGTTTAGATTTGGCACTGAGGAGGTTCATTTATTCCTCAGCAAATGGAGCAAATTGAGAGGCTGGGTGAAGGTGTAGATACATTGAATTGTGGATCTGAGGGTGTTTACAGAGCATCAAGTGGCCATGTTTTCCCAGCAGAGTAAAAAGTGCCATGTCCTACTGAAAATGAGAGGGAAGGCAGAGAAGGGGCTGAGTGCTGGAAGGGGAATGAGTGGGTTGGAATAGTTGTCCCTGGGAATGCTGTGGAGCAGAGTTTCTTAATTAGAGTCTTTGAGCTTAAAAAAGACATTGTAATAATTGTATTTTATTGTACTTGGTTTCTTTTGTATGAAAAGTTTACTAGAGGGCTCACAAAACAAAAAAAGAATCTTTGTCATAGGGTATCATCATGAGTTAGAAAGCAACCTTTGGGGGTCCAAGTGAGCTTAGAATCTCTATGTGCTTAACTTTAAAATGAAAACATCATATACACCTGTATAAAGGGAAGCAAATAGAGCTGAACTCAGTAGATGGTGGTGTTTTTGTTTGGTGCGTATTGTCTCTCCCTCTCTCTCCTCTTCTTCCCCTCACTTCCCCCCTCAAGAAAAACCCCGAATAGCACTTTGTACTCTCCTTTGCTCAGGATGTTGGCCACTCAGGGTAGCGCAGTACATGGAACCTCTGTGGCATTTGTTATAGTTAAACAAATAAGAATATTATTATTGAAATTTTCACTTCAATCAACAAGGTTGTTATGTGCCAGGTGCTATACTAGAGTACAGAACTAGAGGTACAGGAAAAATTGAAAACCTGCCCTCAATGACTAAACAATCTTAAGTTCTTAACTGTATTGATTTTGTTTGTGTTTAAAAACTTGTGTGCTGGTACTTTAAAGGCTTCAGTGCATAGATTTTATAGATATGGTAAATCTAAAATGTTGCTACAAGACAGAGAATGAAACTCTTCTACAGTTGCAACACTGAATAGGAGGGGGAAGATGTTTCTTTGATACTCTACCACAGTTTTATGTTACATGGTATCAGACAGCAGTTGGTTGGTGAGCTGTCATGTACACTAAGAATATTGGCATTCTGAACCACAACCAAGTCACTGGCTAATTTAATTTCTGTTTGTTTGGTTGGGTTTTTTTAATGGACCTTTTAGGATATTCATATTCTCTTAAGTCTTTATTGAGCTTAGTAGTTCAGTAAGTCCAAGAAAATTGTTAAAAGGTAGCATATATGACAAATGTAAAGCACTTTATACACCTGGAAGCATTATAGGAAAATCATTTATTATTAGAATCCATGAATAGTTTTGGTATCTGATTATTCTCATCTTGCTGTCTTCTTTTTTTTAAACCTTTTACCATTCTATTCACTTTATTCTACTCAGCTAGCTTTTTTCTCTGTCCTCTGTAGTGGATCTGTACTATTTAGGAATACAGTCAATATTTCATTTTAAAAAATTAACTAATCCTCTGTATATTAGTCTTATGTGTATGTATTTGTTTTGTTTATTACTATCTTTCAAAAATCTTAACTTTTGTATCATATTTGCTAAGGAGAAATTATAAAAAAGCATCTTTTTGTCTGAAATCAGCTACCCCATTAATATCCATGAAGGTTTACATCACCCTCTGAGATAGATTTTTTTCCTGAAGGGAAGGTAGATGATCAGTAAGTCCCACCTCTTTACTTTATAAATATTAGGATAATCAGATACACAGAGGTTGTGATTTGAACCAAGGTCTTCTGGCTCTTTCCAGAGAGCCTTTGGAAAAGATATCTCAGCTAAAGAGATGGGGAAAATTCCCTATAGCATATAGAATAAGAGAAGTGATCAGAAACACTGTCTCTTCTCTTGTCTCCTCTTTCTTATTGTCTAGCAATGAACATTGTACTCTCTTCTTTTCTTCCTGTCTCATGGTGCCTATAAACTTAGCAAATGTTAAATTATATTTGAAATGCATAGCGTGGGCATCTTAAAAGTTCATAGGCCCTTTCAAAGCAGATTTGAGGTAGTTTGAGGAGCAGTTCATTAGGTGATCTATGCTTTATGAAGAATCAGTTGACTTTTCTAATTCTTTGGAAATTGTACAGTAAAATATTGCTAATGATATATGCGAACTTGACTTTCATTAATTAAAAATGAACTCTCAGAATTTCTTCCTCTCATTGCCATAACTTTGGGCATTTTACCTTCAACATTTCTACACAAGCTATGGTACTTAATCTAGGTGTAGAACACTGAATCCTGAGCTGAAAGACTTGGGTTCAAGTTCTATTTCCTAGCTGTTTTATCTTGGGTGAGTGATTTAGCCTCTGTGATTCTGAATTTCCTCAATGAATTATTTGGGGTTGACCCAGCTCTAATATTCTGTGATTCCAAGAGTGGGATGGTGAAAGGGAAAAGGCAAAATTCATTAGCAGCTCTTGGAATTTTTTTAAGGGGAGGTTTTTGACTTCAGAAGGGCTTTTGAAAAAATCTCTTTCCTACTTTTGTTATCTTGTATTTTTTTCCAATAAATAATTCATTTTCTTGTTTACATCATTCATTTCCATGAGATTTTGAGTTACAAATTTTCTCCCCATCTTTCCCCTACCTACCACCTCAAAACAGCTATCCCACTGTATAACCCCTCCCCCAATCTGCTCTCTCCTGTGTCCTCCCCCATCACCTCTCTTGACTTTCCAGTAGGGCAGGATGGATCTCCCTACCCCTACCCTACCCCAGTGCCTGTATATCTTAATTCCCGGTTGCATGTAGTTAATAATAAAAACTTTATGTGTGTGTGTGTGTGTACATCTGATTGTAGAACTTTAAATTCTAGATTCTTTCCCTTCCTCCGTCGTCACCCACCCCCACTGGAAGGACAAGCAGTTCAATACAGGCTGTATGTGTGTAATTACGCAGAACATCTCCACAGTGGACATATTGTGAGAGACTGATTATATATGTCTCTCCTTCCTATCCCAGCTCTCCTCTCCCCCCCCCCC
>JAQQSW010009537.1:0-13209 GCA_028646575.1 Pseudocheirus occidentalis
GTTTTCTTCTGGGGATCTTTTTGAAGAGGTGATCGGTGAATTCTTTCAAATTCTATTTTGCCCTCTGATTCTAAAACATCAGGGCAATTTTCTTTGAGGATCTCTTGAAGGATGCTTTCCTAGTTCTTTTTCTGGTCATGGGTTTCAGGTAGACCAATAATTTTCAAATTGTCTCCCTTGGATCTATTTTCCAGGTCAGTGGTTTTTTCAAGGAGATATTTCACATTGCTTTCTATTTTTTCGTTTTTTTGTAATAGTTTAATAGTATCTTGGTTTCTCATAAAGTCATTAGCTTCTACTTGCTCCACTCTAATTCTGAAAGAATTATTCTCTTCAGAATGCTTTTGAGACTCTTTCTCCATATGGCAAATTCGACTTTTTAAGGCATTCTTCTCTTCATTGGCTTTCTGGGCCTCCTTTGTCATGTGAGCTAATTTGCCCTTTAAGCTTTTGTTTTCTTCAATCAGGTTGTTGACTTTCTTTTCATGACTGTCTCGCATCATTCTCATTTATCTTTCCAATTTTTCCTCCATTTCTCTTCTTTGGCTTTCAAAGTCCCTTTTCAGTTGATATATAGCTATTAGGCATTCTTCCAGTGTCTTGGAAGTATTTGGTGAGGGAGTTCTGACTGAGTTGTCTTCCTCCTGTTCCATGCTTTGGTCTTTTTTGTCCATAAAAAGGATTCTAGGGTTTTTCTGCTGTTCCTAGCCTGCTTCCTTTTTCTCATGTTGGCCAGTCTATTAATTGCTTGGTTTTTTATCTCTGTGGAACTCTGCTTCCTGGAGGGGGAAAGCTCTGTCCCAAATCGCTGGGGCCCTCACAGCTGCCAGAGCTATTAGTGGGAGGCTGCAGCCCCCCTCCCCCCAGCTTTGGCTCACTGAAAGCGCACCCCAGGACCACCACTCAAGACCCCAATCCAGATCCAGGCCGCTCAACGTAAGAGCCCTTGGCCCCGATGGATTGCCTCAGCCCCCCTGCTATCTGTAGGCCGAGGGCTCTGAAGCCGCCCAGTGGAAGCTGCTGCTGCTCCGTTTCTGCTGCTATAGCTGCCTCCTGCTGCTTCCTTGCCCTTGGAGCAGTTTGGCCAGACCCGCTCTTCTCCCCAGTTAGCAAAATCCACTGACTTTTCTCTTAGCCTTTTTTCCTTCTGGCCTGGTAAATGTGGTAACTGTGCCTCCAGTGCAGCCGATCTGCTCTCCTATAGACATGTCTCCCCTCCTGATGCCCCAGAGCCTGGGCTGGCCAGGTTTGTCCGCGTCTCCCAGACTGTTGTGAAGAGCCCCGCCTGCTGAGCTGCCCGTAGTAACAGATATGCTTTCTGTCTTTTGGAGAGTTTTGGATCTTGAAAATCTGTTTAGAGTCCCATTTTATGAGTTTTTTAGCGTGTTTGTGTGGGAGCTGTGGTGCTTTGCTGCTTCTATGCCGCCATCTTGGCTCCGCCCCTGACCCATAATTCTTAAGTTATCTCTCATGGATCTGTTCTCCAGGTCAGTTGTTTTTCCAGTGAGATATTTTGCACTTCATTCTAATTTATCAATCTTTATGTTTTGTTTGACTGACCCTTTCTGCATCATGGAGTCATTAACTTCAATTTGACTTATTCTAATTTTTAGTGAATTATTTTCCTGAATTAGTTTTTGAAGCTCCTTTTCCATATATCCAGTTTTCATCTTTAGGGAGGTATTTTCTCCAGTTAGATTTTGGACCTCCTGTCCTAGTTCTCCAATTTTACTTTTTAAAGATTTGTTTTGTCCAGTGTGATTTTTTTTTTCCAATTTGGTCAGCTATAGATTTAAATTTTTCTCCTACCTCTCTAATTTGGTTTTTAAAATCTTTCTTGAGCTCCTCCAAGAATGTTTTTTGGGCTTGATACCAATTCACATTTCTTTCTGTGGTCTCCAGTGTGAGTATAGAATCCATGTTGTCCCCCGAATTTGGCTATTCTTGTTCCCTATAAAAAGATTTTATTGTTCTTGATCTCCTAGGTTCTTTTTTCCCTGTTGTGATTGCCTATGTCCTGGATTTTTATAGTGGATATATGCTTCTAGGATATATGCAGAAGTATTGAGCTTCTCAGGCTGGGAGGTAGGGGTTTGTTTGTTAATTTCATGAACTGTAGCCTCTGTCTAGACTGAGGCCAAGGCCAGGACTCTCAGTGTTTCCCCTGAATTACCTGTGAGGGAGAGGTGGTCTATCCACTTCAGGTTCCCACCTCTGTGTCTCTGGGCTACAGCTCAGGCAGGCTCAATAGCTGAAGGCCAATAGGCCTGGTGTCTGCTGATTCCCCCGGAAGTGCTAATGCACACCTGGGCTTATGGTATTAGTGCTTGCTGGCTCCACCCTCCTGGGTTTAGACTCTGTACTGCCTCACTTCTCCCTTCCTCAGTGACTCCCAAGTGTACGCTGTTTCCACTACCTCAGGATTTTACTCTGGGGGGGACATTTATCTCTGGGTATTCTGGGTCAGGGAGGGGTGATGGGAGGAATCAGAGCAAGTATGTTCCATTCTGCCATCTTGACTTCTGGAAGTTCAGGTACATAATTTTTAAACATCCAGGCTGTGGACTGGTAGCCCCAGGAGCAGCTGCTGCAGGCCCTGCATTTTCTCCTACCCAGCTCAGACGATCCTCTGTCCTGTGGTGAGATAGCTGCAAATTGCCCTTGAGGTGGGTGAGTCTGCTGGCTGGAGCTCCTTCTCACTCTGCTGTAGCCTGTTCTCAGATTCATGCTGGTGCAGCCCCTGTGTGCTCCATGTTCCCCCTCTCCAGATCTATGTGGGCACTTTCCTGGGCTTTGAATCCACCACGCTCTGTCTCCCAAAGGGTTCCGTCATTTCCGTCACTCTGAAATCCATTCAAATTCCCTTTTAAGTTTAGGAACAGGATTCTTGGAGGAACTTAGAAAAATTACTCCTTCCTTTCCACCATCTTAGCTCTGCCTTGCTGTTAACTCTTTTAAAAATTATTTTCTTGAATCATTCTTCTTTCTTTCCCCATTTTTCCTCTCTTATTTGCTCTTTAAATCTTTTTTGAATTCTTCCAGAAGTTCTTTTTGTGACTTGAAACCAATTCACATTTTTCTTTGAGACTTTTTATGTAGCAGTTTGGACTTTGTTGTCTTCTGCTGAATTTGTGTTTTTATCTTCCCTGTTACCATAGTAACTTCTATGATCAGGGTCTTTTTTGGTTATTTGCTTATTTCCCCAGTCTATTTCTTGCCTTTTGAATTTATGCTTAAGTTGGACTCTATTCTTGGGGAGGAGGGGACACTGTTCTAAGTTTCTGTTTTTTTGTGAAGCTATTTTCAGAAATAGTTCTGGGGGTCTATAAGTTTTCAGTTCTTTCAATGTGGTATGATCCAAAGAAAAGACCATTTTACTACTCTCTCAACTTGTTCATAGGTCTGTGAGTGATCATAAGCACTCTTTTCTGCCCTGGAACTATGACACAGTCCCTGATCCCTTGAGGCCACAAACTCTGATGTGCTAGTGCTCTTCTTCACTCTCTGACTGTAAACCAGGACTGTGGCCTGGATCCAAATATGAGCAATACAACAAAGCTCTGCACTCTGTGCCAGTAATGCCTTCTCTGTAATCTCCTTCTGACTATTCTGATCCCTTCATTGTACATGGGCTGAGAGCTATAGAAAGTATTGCTGCTGATTTGGTTGGCCCTGATGTCTACTGCTGTCTCACCAGGGTATTGCTTGTGCTGGACTGGGTTCCATTTGCATTCCAGTTCAACAGACTTTTCCTGCTAGCCTTCTGAGCTATCTGAAGCTGGAAAAGAGTTTCACCCCATTTTTGGTGGTTCTACTACTCCAGAATTCATTTTGAGGTGTTAGTTAAAGGTATTTGGAAAAGGAATTCAGGAAAGCTCAGGTGATAACTGTCTTTATCTTGCCTTGGTTGGAAGTGCAGTGGCCATTCATGGGTCCAATCCCACAACTGACTGGTTTCAAAGGTTCAACCTGCTCTATGTTTGGCATGGGCTGATTCACCTTTTCTTCAGCATCTTGTTGGCTCCTCATTCCTGGGGGCTAACCATAGAGATGCAGGACTCATTGTGGATATCCTATCAGTCTTTAGCCCTACTACATATCAAAAGTCCTGAACTTATGTTACCCTTCCAACTTCAGCCTCCCTTAATAACAGAGTTTATATGCATGCTCTGCCATATATAGTGAATGTAGTTTTTGATTATCATTTAATATGAAAATCATATTAAATATAATGTAACAATAGAAAAATTCTGTCGGTTTTTTTGGGGGAGGGGAGAATATGTTGTGATCCATTAGGCATTCTCATAACAGGCTTGCCACATCCTGTTAAGCAACAGTAACTGATTTATTGTAAACAAATGTGGATGAATGGGTGGGATAGTAGAGCAGGGAATTTGCTACTGGTAAATAGGGAGTTGAATGGAGCATTGTTCCATTCAAATGAGGAAGTCACTATGAGAATTCAACACCAAAAAGAATGATTGATTGGAAATTGCCTCTAATCTATTATGACAACTAATTTCTGAAATGCTGCAGAAACCATGAAGGAGCACTAATTTTGGGTGTTTATATACAACTCTCCTGTGGGTTTTGTCTTCCTTTTTTTGATCCACTTAGAAGTATCGAAATAGCCATATTCCTTTAGAAATCTTTTAAATACCTGTTTTCAGAAATCATGCTGTCCAATCAGTCTTTGACATCTTTCTCTACGAAGTTTTTTAGATGTACTTGGTGTTTGAGCAGATCCCAAGTTCTTTTAATCAGTCAGAGAGTTTCAAGGGAATACCTTCCTTTTGGACAATCTTTCCATCTTTCTTAAATTTGAGGGCCTGAGATAATTGTACTGGTATAGGAACTGCAAGTCTGGTTCTTCATCCAAGTTATGAATGGCTACTACGAGGGAGTGATTTTCTTAAGAATGAAGAAAATCTGAATTAATTTCTTCATTGATTCCTTGTGATTTCCTAAATATACTATCATGTAATTTGCAAAGATGGATGGCTTTGTTTCCTTTTTCCATAACTGTTCTGGTCCTTAATTTGGTCTTCTGTAAAATGAAGGGGTTGGATTAGATGACATGCATTTCCCTTGAAATTTGCATATATGATCCCATGAACCCATTAAAAATATTAAGTAGCAAAAACGAGAATTATGAAAACTCAAATTTATATTGCAAAACCAGTTACTTTTGCCTGTACTGTATAAAGCTGTTTCTCAGAGGAGTGAAAACTTTCAGGGTTTCCGAAGTACTTGTTTGTGGGGCAACTAGTTGGTACACTTAACCTAGATTCTGGAAGACATGAGTTCAAATATGACATCTGACACACACCAGCTGTGTGACCCATGGGAAGTCACTGAATCTGTACTTGACTTGGACATTATTCCCCAGCTATAAAATGAGATAATAATGGCACCTACCTTTGAAGATTGTTATGGAGTTCAAATGAGTCAATATTTGTAAAGCATTTCAGAAGGTGCCTGGCACATAGTAGACACATAATAAATGCTTATACCTTTTCTCTTTCCTATTTCTTTGGTTCACTATTTCCCACTTCATGGCACATCCCAATCACAGTAAACATTCTGGCAGATTAGACAGAAATGACTTTGCAGTTTGATTGCTCATTACATTCTTTTCCGTTAGGGAAGAAAGTCTGGCAGAGCTTTGTGGCATGATGCAGTAGGCCATTAGGTGGAGTGGGATTACCACAGAATGAGCTGAAAAAAGTGGTGAACTAGGGGGAAGCTACTTCATTTATAAGGAACTTAGCATAGTGTAAATGTTTGCAGGAGCTAGGGAAAAGAGGTGAGGAGAAGAATGTATAAGAAAAAGAGACTGAACTCTATGTTTTAAGCAGAAGCTTGTTAAAGATAAATTTACTAATTAAATTTAATTCTATGCATTTCTTCTTAGAGATAACAAAATGCAAAAAGGAACAGAAATGAATTCTTCTTTTGAAAACCTCTCTGACATGAACTATTATTGAGTTACATTTTTCAGTACTGTCAAGAAAAAATAATATTATACAGTAGGATAAAACATAATTACAATTCTCAGGTAATAGTTTTATGATCAGTTTTGATTCATTAAATAGAATAATAGAAACTGAAAATGTTGGCATATCTCGGAGAAAGGGAGTAAGGGGTAAGGGGGAGAAATAGGCAATGACCTTAGATTAAAGTGGAATCACTAAGGCTGGTTACTACTGGAATCCACTTTCTAAGAGTTTAGGGTTTCTTCTTAAACTTTCACCCAGTTCTCCCATATAAAAGTAATTAAATCTTTGGCAAGGAGGTGAAAGGTTTTTTTTAGTGCAGGGCATTGTTTTCCTAGAAGTTTGATTAAGTACAGATAAGGTTTGCTTCATTCAGGTAGGACTAGGAAAGAATTGAGATTGATATATTGAGAAAAATGATTTCTTAATGTTCCTTAAAGGTAAGATGGTTCCTAGTGTACTTCCACTGGCTAGATGAGAAGCATTTGATCCCATAGTACAAAGTAGTACTTAATGATTAATGACTGTTTGACTGATTGAGATGAAGAACCTGAAGCTCAGAGAGATTATGATTACCCAAAGTCATACAGATAACAGGCAGAAGAACCATGATTTGAACTCTGATTCCAAACCGAGTGCTCCTTCCTCTTTACCTCATTGGTTTTTTTTTGTTGTTCCTTATAATGATTTAGGCTTTTGGGGAATGAACAAGTGAGATAAATGATAATGGTAATTACTGCCATTAGTCTTGAAAGCAGTCTGAAAAGTGGGTCTCTTTCCCATAGTCTCATCTAAATATCCAGGACCTATTTAGAATGTAGATAAAGAGAGTTGCACTAACATTCTGGAGCATTCAGGTCTCAGGTCCTATATTATCCAACTGGACATTTATTTTTATAAAAATGTAACTGTAGAAAGAGAAGAGCACAATTCTGGCTGGTTTCAGGGGTGAAGGCAAAAGAAACCAAGAAGGATTTAAAATGATAGAAGTCTATACAGTAAAATGGCCAAAAAATATGGGCATGACTCTCCAACTTCCAAGTTGCCTCACCAGTAGAAGGAAGTTTGCCTTGAATTGCTCTTTCAGAGTGAGGTCTTATGGAATTATTTATACCTTTTCTTCTTGGAATTCTATCTAAACTGTGAACTCAGTTCTCTAGAGGAGGGGGAAATAAGCTTTCAGCATACAAAGCTCTAACAAAGAGAGAAATCTTATTTATTAATGTAACTATGTACAAATATATATGTATACATATAAAGGCACAACTTCAGACAACCTTCATTTCACTTCCCAGTCATCTCCCTTCCAGCAGCTAGGTGACACAATAGATAGAGTATTGGATTTCAAGTAAGGAAGAGTTGAGTTAAAATCCTACCTCAGGGAAGCCCATCAGTTGGGGAATGACTGAACAAGTTGTGGTATATGAATGTAATGGAATATTATAGTTCCCTAAGAAATGGTGAGCAAATGGACTTCAGAAGAACTTGGAAAGACTTGCATGAACTGATGCTGAATAAAGTGAGCAGAACCAGGAGAACACTGTACACAGTATTAGCAACATCATGCTTTGACTAACTTTGTCAGGCTTAGCTTTTCTGAGCAATGCACTGATCTAAGACAGTTCCAAAAAACTCTGAATAGAAAATGCTATCCACATCTAGAGAAAATCTATGGAGTCCGAATGCAGAGAAGCACATTATTTTCTCATTTTTATTTTTTTTTTGTGCATGTGTGTTTTTTTTCTCTTGGTTTTTCTCTTTTGTTCTGATTCTTCCTTCCCCAAGATTACTAATGTGGAAATAAATTTAATTTAAGCATACATGTATAGCCTAGATCAAATAGCATGCTGTCTTGGGGAGGGTGGAGTAGAGGGAGGGGGGAAATTTAGAAGTCAAAATCTTATAAAGGCAAATGTGTAAACTAAAAATGGATAAATAAATAAATTTTAAGGAAGAGAAAAATAAAATCAATCAAAGCTTTGAAGAAAAAAAATCCTGCCTCAGACATTTAGCAACTCTGTGACCCTGGCTAATCACTTAACCTTCCTCTGCCTTGGTTTCTTCATTTGTAAAATGAGATAATAGCACCTATCTTCCAGAGTTGAGTAAATTTCAAATGAGATAACATATACAAAGTGCATTGCCAACCTTAAAGTGCTACATAAATGCTAGCTATTGCTATTTCCAGATGCCATGCTGCCACACATATGATCTCCATATCCACCACCTTCCCTCTTCCAATTCTGGAAACATGATCAGATTAACTTTGTTGTAACTCCTGAAAAGGCTAGTTCAACCCATTCCCCTTAAAGCTCCATTCTTTATTCTTAGAACTTTCCAAACCCAAACACCAATTCTTGGCCAGGCAGTCACTGTTAAAAGAATGCTACAAAAACATGAACACACACACACACACACACACGAAATGAGCAATGGCTTTGCCTTCTTTACTATGACTCTAGGGTCTAAATTTGCATTTTGATCAAAGTGGATCTTAGGATGGAATTTCATTAAAGACTATAGCTCCTGTGGGATCTTTGGGGGAAGAAATCCTGGAACTGGTTTGGGGTATAAAAATATCATAACCAGGGATTTAATAGCAATTAAAAGGGATCTCTTTTTAATTTAAAAAATGACTATTTATTAACATTCTTTTTTAAAGTTTTGATTTGCAAATTCTCTCTCCCTCCTTCCCACCCCTCTTCTACCCATTCAGAAGACAAGCAACATCCTCATCAATTATACATGTGAAATTATGCGAACATTTCCATATTAATCATTGAAAAAAAGCAAGAAAAATGAAGTGCAAAGAATTATGCTTTGACATGCACTGAGTTCCTCAGTTCTTCCTCCATAAGTGGATAGTACTAATTTTTCACCATGGAACCCTTGGAATTGTCTTACATCATCAATCTACCCTCTCTTTTGTTCTCTCTCTCTCTCTCTCTCTTTCTCTCTCTCTTTCTCTCTCTTTCTGTCTCTCTGTCTCTGTCTCTATCTCTCTTGCCCCTACCCCCATCTCTTATCTCTAATTTTCCTATTCCCCTACTGGATAAGATACATTTCTCTACCCAACTGAATTTCTACATATATTCTTCCTTCTTTGAACCAATTCCAATGAGAACAAGGTTCTAGCATTGCCTACCATCTCTCTTATTTTTCCCCTCCACTGTAAAAGTTCTTCTTTGTCCATCTCTTTCATGCGAGCAAAATTTCCTCATTCTATAATCTACCTTCCCTTTTCTCCCAGTATGTCCCTTTTTCATCCACTTATTCATTTATTTATTGGAGATTAACCAAATATAATCAACTCATAGCCAACCCTCAGTTATGTAGACTCCTAACTGCCATAATAATGGTAAAGTTCTTTTTAGTTATTTTTTTTTGTGCTGCTGTTCTCAAAGCTTGTTCTAGAAGTCTCTAGGTTTTCAGTGCTTCCAAAGTGATATGATCCAGGGAGAGGTATGGCCATTGTTTTCCTGGTCTACAATCTGGCTTTTCATGAAGGTCCCCTGTTCACCTATAGCTGCAAGTACTGGTGCTCCTCTGCACCTTGGAGCTATGACCAAGGTCTCTGCTCCCTTCTGACTCATCATAAGTATTTTTCTTGTGCAGAAGAAAAGCAACCCAGAACTACATATGGACAACAGAGTTGCCAGTCAGAACCCATTTTACCAAGAGATAGTAAAGGTTTCCCATAATCCCTCTCTGAGCACTTGTCTGACCCCCTTATTGTCTCTGGACTGAGAGCTATGACCAGAGCCACCTCCAAGGTCCACAAGCTGGTGCTGCCACCCAGTAGCCCCCCAGCCCAGTATAATAGATTTCTACTACTGACCTCTTAAGTTGTCTTAGGCTGGAAAAATAGCTTATTTTGATCTCTTGTTGGCTCTGCCACTACAAAGTTCAATTTGAGACATTATTTTAAATTTTTTTGGAGGGACATGTTGGGAAATTTCATCTGGGTTGCTGTCTCTAATCTGCCATTGTGGCTTTGCCCCCTAAAATCAATTTTCTAAGTCTAAGTCATATAAATATGTAGGACTTAGGTTTATAATTCTGCAACAGAAAAAGGAGAAGACTACAAAATTCTCCTCATTGACTTTTTTCACTCTCTAGCTAAGTGTGGTGACTCACGTCACAGTTATATAGCAAAATATCACCAGTCTACCCTTATCGTAGAGAATGTTTAGCTACTGCACTTTAGCATAGGGGAGCAAAGAGTAGCATATGATCCCAGAGAGCTAAAGCTAAACATATCATGGAATCAGTCTCAATCAACACTGATAGTCCTAAGATACTTGTTGGGTCTGTATATCAGGGGCATATTTCCATCTTCTTATTGATACAATTTTCCTAGAGAATTTCAAACTCACACTGATGCAGAGAGACCAAGTACAAGTAGTCTTTTCCACTCAGGGCATAGAAACCTGGCCCCTGAATAGGCTGTCAAGGTATGTGTTCCAAATATTTCATATCAGGACAACTGTCACATTAATTTTCACTGTCACTGTTATATAACAGATCTTATAAGTACAGGTAGAAAAGACAAATTGTGCAGTACAGTGGAAAGAATGCTTAAAAGGCTTGGATTCAAATATTGACTTTACCATGTACTGTCTGTGAGATTTTAGGCAAGTAACTATACTTCTCTATGTGTCAGTTTCCTCATCTATAAAATGTATTTTATGTAAAATATAAAATCAGACTAGATGGGCTTTAAGGGTCCCATCCAACTTTAAATTTATGATCCTAGGAAAGTTTGATAGTGCAAGGATTAGTTTCTTCACAGTCTGGGATTTCCTCTATTATTAACCTTAGCTTTGTTTCTTGACATGGGTCCAATAAACTTTTTCTACATTGTTTTGAGGGCACCTATCATGAGTATGACTGTTTTGCTAGTGTTTGCAGAATACGTTTTCTTTTGTTCTTTCAGGAGGAATATCTCTGTTCACTGTACCATTTGCCAGAGAAGTTCTTTGTATGGAATCTTATTATCTGAGAAGTGTCCTTTATTTGTCTTATTCTTCTATATCTGAGGAGATGTCCTGGTGCAAGGTGGTATCAATTTAATTGCCCTTCATGGAGAAGTCTTTCTACCTCTTGGATCAGCAAGGCTCCAATGGTAGATCAGAGTTAGATGGCCAGACTGAAAATAAAGAGATATATTAGCATACTTAGGAATATATTCTCCCTGATGGCACATTATGATTCCTATGGTAAAGTTTTGTTTTTTAATTACCTTTAGGGCCCTCTTAGAGCACACAATCAGCAGTATTCTGTGGCAGTTTAGGATAGAAAAAAAGCATTTCACACAAGAGTAAGGGACAGAGAGAGAAGAGTATCAGCCAAGGGAGAAAAGAGAGAATTTGGAATGCAACTAGCAAGATTTATTATTGGAATAAAAAGAATTCCCTGTTCAAAATCAAGAAATAAAGTGAAGAGACCAAATTCTTTTTACAATTGTGAAGGACTTCTTAAGATAATATTTCAGAGTGTCTTATCAAAGGACAGCAAATAGTTGTTACAGCAGTGGATGAAATTATGTATTTTACTGTGTCCTTGTATAGAGGTTAGGAATGTTCTAATATTAGATTATTAGGTGTTAAGTACATTCTGATGCGGTAACCTGATTGTGGTTCCTATTTCCCTTCCACGCTTTCCACCCTTTACTTTAGTCAACCAACTTTGATTTTAATTTCTTCATTAAGTGTTATCAAAGAGATAGAATCCTTATTCTTCCTTTATTTATGTCTTTCCCAAAGGATTAATCAGCTACCAATTCACTGCCTGAGCTGGTCTAAATGACTTTATTCATCTTTATCAACCAAGGCCCTGTTCATGAGTCCCTCAAAACCTAATCCAGGTTTCAGATACCATAGGTACACCCATGCAAAACCTAACTCTAAGGTCCTTACCATGGTGTTTGGCTTGGAACATAACAGATTTAACCAAATAGCTTAGCTACTAAAATGATAAGAAAAGATCCCTCATAGATTTACTGCCATATACACTTGAACTATACTCTCCCACAGGTCACCGCTTCAACAATGGAGGAGGGCATGTAAACAGAGAACACTTGTGATGAGGGAACTTGTGTGAAAGATTGCACATTTATGGACACGTGTAGCTGATGTGAATTCATTGCCAAGGAAACTAATGCCTTTCTTATGTAACCTTACAATATGTTATCATCACCCTGTTGGCTGCTGGTCTTTTCTAGGTATTATATCTCCATTCTCTGTAGAGTCATCTCTATTGGCCATCTTCCCTGGTCATATTTCAATAAATTCTCTCAGCTACCATCTGTTGGGTTTCAGCCATTTCAGCTCTTTAGGGCCATGCTGTCTCTGCTACCATCACTTGAAATGTAGTGACTAGAATTGTAGTGGCAAGTTTCAGCCCCTATAACTCTTACAGAGATCAGTCAACAGCTGTAGCCAATTACTCAACTAAGATTAGTACAAGTTTATTCTTTGGACTGCTTTTCTCCTGTTGCCAACTTAAGGTCCTGTGTCCAAGACAACTATGTAACTTGGGCTTAGAAAATCCTTTTAACTTTTGTTAAAACTTATTTTATGTACCCTATCCTATAAAGCCTTATGGCTTTTGTATATGCCTCACATGAAGAGATTTTCCTGTAATCTTAAAAATCTTTAGTGAATGGCATGCAAATGAACTAAAGGACTAGATTTATTCTTTTGTTAGTTTATTTTTGTTTTCAGATTGTCTCCATATCTCTCTCATATTGGAAATTTAGCATCTACTCCCCCACCCATCCTACTGCTGTTCAGTTTGACTTTCTTAGTTTCTTACTTGGACTGGTTTGTCCTTTCTTAGGCATTCTAATGGTCCCCTGATTTGAAGGCGTATCATCTTGATGCCAGAATTAATATGGACATCTGATTGGCTTTAACCCAACTACGGTTCAGCATTATTCACCATAAGGTGTATCCATGCTATTCAACAGGCCCTTAGTGACAAGGATTACAGACATGTAGCAATACTACCAGCTAACATAATTTATTCTTAAATGAGAAAACAGGCACCTGCAATAGAATGAGACCAATCCCTAACTTGGTATGCCAGAAGATTTGGACCTGGAAGGAAGTGTTTAGACAATGCAGAGTCTGGGTGAGATGTGAAATACTGATTTAGTAGTCCCACAAACTATTTTTCTGTTCTGGGGTTTTTCCTTCCCCCCCCCCCATTT
>JAQQSW010009538.1:0-13209 GCA_028646575.1 Pseudocheirus occidentalis
CCCCAAATTAAATTTCAAAGTTTCACTTTCACTAACCAGTCTCTGAGGATTTGAAGATTCCCTTAGGCAGGTGCTTTAGATTTTCTCTGAAGTAGAGACTTGGGAGGCTCACTCCTCCAGGCTGCCATGGGGCCTAGCATGGCCATGGCTGCGGTTTTGGTCTGCCCGGGTCTCTGTTCTGCTCTGGTGCGAGCTGCCCCTCTTCTGTCCAGTTCCCCACGCCTTGGCAGATGTGGAGGTGCTGGAGGCTGTAGATCTCTCCTGCAGACTGTCTCCGGTGCCTGCTCGGCTCAGCTCAGCCAGGCTACTTCCCACCGCCCGGGCCTGGCTGTGATCTGGACTTCAGGCTGTTCCAGCCTCCGTTCCCGGCTGCCACAATGAGCCCCTGCTGCCGAGCTGCCTTCAGCGAGAGATGTGTTCTCTGTATTTTTGTGTGAATCTGAGAGTCCTAGGCTTTATCTGGGCTCATATTTTATGGGTGTTCAGGGTGGCGGTGTGGGAGCTGCGGTACCTTGCTACTTCTACGCCGCCATCTTGGCTCCGCCCCGTACATATTTCTTTATACAATATAAAATGCATCTTTGACACAAAGTTTTCATGTTTATTTTAATGAACACATTTTCTCCTCATAATTTTCCACCTACCAGATGTAGGATCTCCCTTCTTCCCTTCTCCCCTTCTTTACTCTCTTCCTCTCCTTCCTTTCTCCCCTCTCCCCTTCCTTATTCTCTTCTCTTCTTCCTTTCTCCCTCCCCCCCCCCCACTTTTTCCTTTCTTCCACTTAAAACTAAGGGTAAGGGTGACAGCCAGAATGAAGCAGTCTGATGGAGAGCTGGTTTCCAAGTTCAGAAGCCCTGGGCTGAGGTCTCCCTGCTGACAGAGACTACTCTGTAACCCTGGTCTGGCAGTTACTTAAACTCTCAATGCCTTAGTCAAGTCTCTAAGAATATAAATATTTTTATATTTATATAAATATATAATATGTACTATATATAAATACGGGAGCAGCTGCCAATGGGCATTATTGACAACAGTAGTTTCTTTACCAGTATGATTCCCCCACACTGATGAAATCATAGATCTAGACCAAAAGCACACTGTAGAACTACTGTTGTTCTCCAAGATGGCAGCTAGTTCCATTATCTATCCCAGGTCTATAATGGGTTCCAATGCTCTTTGTCCTTTTCAGTTTCAGGCTAGTATGGTCTGCTTGCTTCAATTAGTTAGCTCTATGATTTTTTTCTTTTTTGCAGAGTCAGGGGCAGATGATGAGGAGGTACTGCGGAGAAATCTTCAGAAAACACGAAAAGAAAATCATGTGGAATGGGTGAATAAACAACTAGGTCACTTTTAAGATAACAACGCTACTCTGATGTAGAAAGCAGCTTTTCACAACTTGTTCATGGGTTTTTTCTTTTTCAGAATATCAAGATGTCATTTTTTTTCTACCACCAACTTATGTGTGTGCTGAGACAGTACAAACTAATCTGAATAAGAGGCCAAATAATTCAGAAGGTAAATCTGTTGCTGCTAAACTCTGCTAACCCCCCCAAAGGAAAGAAATAAAAGGGAAAAAATCATACAATCTATTTCAAAGCTAAATATAAATGATTCTAAATTATTCACTATTTTGGATTTTCTATGTCACTGTTCAACATCATCAGTAATGCAGTCTGTTATATATTTATACATCCTGAGTGATTATCCACCAGCTTACCTCTGACATATCATGCACCAACAAGAGAGGAATGCTAATTGTTGTGATGTCATGAGTACAGCAAACTTTTAGAATATTTCGGAGGCCCATTATGGCAGGATCACGAGCTGTGATGTTACCAGATCTCACATTGTCATCCACACAAAGATGGAAAGCCACATGAATTTCAGAGAGATTGGAGTGCCGGGTAATATAGAATTCTCCTACAAAAAGAGACATCACTGTATTTTTTCAAATGAATAAATCACCCCCAATTACGGCCAATGTAATAGACTAACAGATATAACCAATAAGTTATGAAATGTTGTAGCTGAATCAATACTATTAAACCACGTGTACTGTAGGTTTCTATCTGTGAAGTGAGAAAGTTATAAATTCCTAGCAACACCATTATGGGACTTGACCCCAAAGAGATAAAAGATAAGAAGAAAAAAAAAATCAATAAGTAAAAACATAGTTGCAAAGAACTGGATACTCAAGGGTCGTTTATCAAATGTGGAATGGCTGAACAAATTATGGCTCAGGATACCATGGAACATTGCTGTGCTGTAAGAACTGACAAAAAGGACAGTTTGGGAGAAACCTGAGAAGACTTGTATGAAGGGATGCACAGAAGAGAACCAGGCGAATAGTTAATTATTCATTATACAACATTATAAAGATAACTCCGCAAGACTTAAGAATTCTGATTAACCCAATGATAAACCATAATTCTAGAAGCCCAATGATGAAACATGCTAACTACTTCCTGACAGAGGTGAAGAATGGATTCAAGGGGTAGAAAGAGATAAATATTTCTGGAAATGAATGTGCTTTACTTGACTATGCATATTTGTTAAAAGGGTTTCTATTATCTTTTTAATTTCATTTTTTTAGAGGAGGGCAGGAAAGAAATCATTTTTGTTAACTGAAACAAAACAAAACAAAACAATGATTGCTCTCTAAGCCCTTGCATCACTACCATGATTCATACTGTCTATGTGGGTAAAGAAACAGCAAGAGAAGCAAAGGAATGGGAACAGTAACTAGTCTCATACTACACACAGACTCATCACTGAATCTGATTCAATTAGTGAGAATGGAATAAAGTGTTTGTTTTCTAAATACGCATTAATTTTTTCCCCAGTCCCTAGGGTTCTACATTTCTGGCACACTAAGAGATATACAACAATCTTTAGCCCTAAGCATTATCAGTGAGTATAAGAAATATTCAAAGGTACCGCTGCTGACCTGAGACAAAGGCAAAATGGGAAGAAAAAAAGGGGAAGACGTAGGAAAAAAAGGGAACAGAAGAGAATAAGAGGAAGGGAAAAGAAAAGAAGATAACATAGAAGATAGCATGGCAGGGAATGGCAAAGTGACATTTATAGCTAGAGACCACTTAGCTCATTTGGACATCAGGGTAGCAAAGTCAGATGACAGTTTTTAAAATCAGAAGGCTTAAATACACGTCACAGGTCTAACACTTACTACTTGTGTGTCCTATGGCAAATCAGTGAACCTCTCTGTGCCACTGTTTATTCATCTGAAAAATAGGAGTAGTGATTGTTGTATTCCCTAGGTCAAGAACTGCTAAGAGAAGGCATGTTGGAAACATTCCTTCACTCCAACAATGTAAGCTGTTATTCAATGGCACAGATGACGTACTGCTGCTCTACTGGAATGACTGCAACAATGCAGTTCATCAATAGATTTCATTCTTCCTTTACTTTTGCATTTAAAGGCTACTACATGCTTTTATAATTTATATCTGCAGGTCAAATAACAGCCAAAGTCTACTTGAGAGGCAAAATGACTTAGAAGATTCTAGGGCAGTGGTTCTCAACCTTCCTAATGCCACGACCCTTTAGTACAGTTCCTCATGTTATGGTGATCCCCCAACCATAAAATTATTTTCATTGCTACTTCCTAACTCTAATTTTGCTACTGTTATGAATCTATCTGATATGCAGGATGTATTTTCATTGTTACAAATTGAACATAACCCAGAGCTTGTTGAGAACTGCTGTTCTGGAGTCAGTTGTAGGGAGTGTTAGTCCCAGCATTGCTTCTGACTTGGGCAACTTAAGTACCTTCTCTATTAGCCTCATTTTCCCTTTCAATAAAATAGGAATGACTTTACCTGTCAATATTAAACTAAATACTGATTGGGTTTCTACTACATGCAAAGTATTGTTCATTTAAGTGCTATGGGGGAACACAAAGAAATCTAAGATATTGATAGTTTTCATCAATAAATTGTGTTTTTGAGTATGAAATCTTATAATATGAAAGCACTGTTCCCTTTGATTTACTATGAGCTAAGTCATAATTTAATAGTTTAATACTGTTTTCCATAATTTGGACCTATAATAAAGCTCTGGTTCAAAAGCAATAACCAGCCACTTACCCTACCAGGTTTTGCCAAAAAAAAAAAAAAAAGCAAGGAGTTCAAGGAAGGAAATACTGATACAACAAAAGAGTAAAGTGAAAAACAAAAAAATCTCAGACGTCAGTGCCTCCGGAACAGATAACAAGACTGGCACAATTTAAGAAAGCCACAAAATATGGATGATTTTAATTATGGAGCCGATGGAAAGGAATATGATGAACCCTGTCTCAATGAATATATTTTTAGATGGAGTGGAAGATAGCTTCCTGTTCCACAAGGTGGAGGAAACAGCATGAGATGATGTAATTCTGCTTCTAACATTATCCACTAAGGTACCAGATCTGAAGGTGGAAGGAAATTTGAAGCCTGACAATCACAAGTTAGCCAGCTGGATTGTCAAGAACACAAGAAATGGATATGATGTTTACCTGATTAAAATGTAATGTGACTGACATGTATAAAAATCTACTTCTAAGACGTGACTGTAATGAAACTAATTAACCAGGGGAAGAATGAACTAGCTGTCAAGATACTGGGTCCTTTTCCAAACTCTGGCACTACCTTGGAAAATCTGGGCTTCCATTTAATTTGTTACTAAACAAGTTGGTGGGGAGAGGGCTGAACTAGATCAGTATTTTCTAACTAATGATCCATAAGAAATTTTCACTTAGCCTATAAAATTTTTATTACTAAAAGGTCTTCACTTATTAAAATCTATCAACTTTTAGAAATTGTTTTCCCCGCTGTATCTTGCTTTCCTGCTCCCACCTCTCTTCTTTCTCCCTAATTCTTGGTCTCTCACTCCTTAATCACTGAGGGTACAAAGGGTAGAATAGTTTACAGTAGTAAATTTAAGCATTTTGACTGTTCTATAGGACACTTTGGATTGGTGAACACTGGCCTAGATGGTCGGTAGTCTTTCTCTAGAATTCTATGACTACATATTGGGCTTGTGATATATGAATATTGTCAAGTATATAATTCAATTAAAAATTCTTCCAATCACAAAATGTTTAATAAGGCCCTGCTGGTAATCTTTTACAAGTGAGAAAATTCTAGCACACTGTAGCTGAGATCAAGTGAGTTAAGCCAGGATGAGGAATAAGAGCCTTTAAATTTCCAGTTGGTAAAAGGATGAACAAACATCCAAGAACACTACAGGAAATGAAAGAAAGGGGAAGTAAGATAATTTGTTGGGAAATGAAAATAAAATACATTTGAAATCAGATGACCCATGTACTAGAAGTTCAATTCTCCTGTTTATATCTCCGAAAGAGTAAATATTTCTTGGCTCTTCTCTCTAAGAAACTAAAAAACAATGAATAAAAAGGAAATCTTAAGTTAAAAGTGATAATATTCATACAACTAAATGACAGAACTTTCTCCTTTGGAATCAGGAGAATATCTGAGGCAGCATATTTTCCTGTGAAGTTGTTACTTAAAACAAGATAAAAAAAAAAAAAAGATAAAAAGCCAAATCATATTATACAAATCCAGTATTTTATTTTGACCGGTAGGAAGTCCCTAAATTATAGTATGAAAAAGCTGTATTTAAAATCTATTACTGCAATGTAACTGAACATAAAAACATAAAGTAAAAATAGTACTCACCAGGCAAAATATTTGAATAGTTTCGTTCAATATTCTTAGCCTTATCATCACTTCCTCCATTCCGGTTTCCTGAATCTGTACATAGGATGGGAGAATATTATCACTACCACAGGCAATATCTTGTATTTATATAATCTTTTTCATTTTTAAAGAGCCTAAGGCATCATGGATATGTTAAAGCTATGTAACATTTTAATGAGATATATGCAACACAGTTATCCCCATCTTTCAGAAGAAGAAACTGAGGCTCCAAAAGTGACATGATCTGCTTAAGATCTCAGGAAGTGTATGGTGTAGTGGAAAGCATATCAGACTAGGGATTGGCAGATCTGGCTTTGAGTTCTAGTTCTGACACCCTCTTGGGTCTCAGTTTCCTCATCTGTACAACAAGCTGAACTTCATTAATCCTAAGGTCCTTTTCAGTTCTAAATCTATGATCCTGTTCACCTGTAAAATGCAGCCCCAACTTTACTTCATTATTTGTCAGCCACCTGTATCTATGTTCTAGTCCTGTCATTCTGTTGAGCCTGCACTCTCAAAGGTCAACATGAAATGTGTAAATGCTGCCTCTCAGGCCTCTGCTTCCTTCTCAGGCCTCTCTGACCTCTCAACCACCTCATCTTCCAGTGCCCCTTCTTCTCCTTTGGCTTCTGAGGTCTTCTCTCTTCTACCCATTCCTTTAGTCTCCTTTCTTTGAGCCTAATTCAACTCCCACAAAGTGCAGATGTCCCCAAGATTCTGTCCACAGCCTTCTTCTCTTCTCTTTGCACACTCTCTACTCCCATAAGGGTCAAATATTATCCTTATGAAAATGATTCTCAAATCTATTTATGAAGAAAAACAAACAGCAAATATGACGGACAATGAGGATTTTTTTTTTAATCTAATCTGTGGTTTCACTGGAGTAAAGAACTCCTTGGGAAGGAAACTCTCTCAGACCAAGGCAGATCTGTACCTTCTCTACAAGTCATGTTCTTTGCATGTTGCCTTCAGGTACTCTCCAGAGGTTAAGAGATGTGCCCAAGGTCCCAGTTAGTATATGTCAAAAACAGGATTCCTAGAACAATACCTTTCAGAGGCTGGCTCTCTATCTACAACAATACCTCTCCCCATTACCTTGTTAAAGTTAATGTACATAGTCATTATTTCTTTTGTCAATAAGGGTATGGCCCCATGTAATTCTTTTGTTTTTTCATCTTGTCTTGTTTAATCTATGGCTGATTTTTAAAGGAATTAGGATATTTGGGTTTTGGGGAGGTAAAGAAGAGGATGTATTATTATTGTTTATTTTCTCATCTTTAAAACCAGGAAGTTGGACCAGGGAGCCCCGAAGGCCCTTCTAGCACTAGACCCATGATCCTGTGATTTTGTTTGTCATTCATCAGTCTTATTTATTCATATATTTGAAAGTTTTTATCTGTGAAATAAAAATAAAAATGATTACTTATCTATCTCTCTAATGGTTCCTTCAGAGTTACCTGCAAAGATGTTCTGGTCTCCCTATTCTCAAAAAAAAACTTCATTCGAACTTAACATTCTATCATTATTGTGATTTTTCTCTTCTCATAGTCAAATGTCTAGAAAAAAAATCTACACTTGCTGGTTATAGTTCCTTCTCCTTTTACACATTTTTCAACATCTTATAATGTGGGTTCTAAATTCATCATTCAGCTACGACTGCCCATCCCCTTGAGCTAATGATGATCTCTTAATTACCAAATCCAATGGCCTCTTCTCAGTTCTCAATTTGGACTCCTGAAGCATATGATACTGTTAAGCATCCCTTCCTTTGAGACAATCTCTTCTTTGGGCTTTAGTGGCATTGATCTCTCCTAGTTCTTCTACTTGTCTGGTTATTTCTCCTCCATTTCCTTTGCTAAATCACTATCCATGCCCTGTGTTCTGTATATACCCTATGTCTTTCTTCTTTCACTTTTTCTCTGCAGATGACTCCTAGATGTATCTATCCAGCTCTAGTTTCTCTCCTGAATTTTAGTCTTTTTTTTTTAAATTATTTTTTCGTCTTTCTTAATTTGTTTGTTTACTCTTATTTTACAAGATTCAGCTCCACAATCCCTTGAGTTTCAAATTTTCTCCCCTTCCCTCACCTCCCCCACCCCATGGGGGCATGCAATCAAGTATAGGATCTGCAAATACTTTCACATTAGACATTAGTTAGGTTATAAAGAAGGACTGTAACAGATGGAATGAACAATGGGAAAGAGGAAACAAAACCAAACAAGAAAAAGAGAGCAGGTAGTTTGCTTCAATCTGCGTTCAAACTCTGTTCTTTCTAGTTCTTACTCTGAATGTAGACATATCTCTCCATCATGAGTCTTTTGGAGTTGTCTTATAACCCTGAACTGCTGAGAAGAGTCCAGTCTATCAAAGTTGGTTCTGAATTTTAGTCTTGCATTATCAACGGCCTAACAGTTACTTACCGTTGTATGTCCTATAGGAGTTTAAAATTTAAATGCCCAATCATATCTCCCCCCAAATTTGGCCTTCTTCCTAACTTCTGTATTTCTTTTGAAGACACAACCACCAAGCCATCCTAGACACAACTTCAAAAGTGCTATTCTGAAAACATAGGTCTAAGTCAAATACATCCATGAGAGTATTTTTATATAACAACATGTCGGGGAGGGTGCATTCCTTTAGGAAAGTAGACTTTTATAACCCTACTTGTTTTACTGACTCACTCAAACCACAAAAGTAGTTACTTGAACAAGAACAAAATAACATCATGATGTATGTGCACTGCCTGTGGTTTGCTAACTTCCTGTCATTTGCAGCACATATGCTGTCTTGTTAATACAGTCAGAATTCTCCCAAACTCTTCCACACCTGTACAGGATCAGTCTTCATGTCCTTGTCACTTCAACAGTCTGAATGAGTAAAATAAAAGAGGATGGATGGAGGAAGAGGGAAGCCTGCATTAGGGAATTTCTGTAATTCCATTTCTTCATGTGCTCAGCTCTGCTCTAATTCAGAGAGTGCCACAGAAAGCCACAGAACTGCTTAATTAGTTTACCTTTTAGGATCTCAGTGAATAAGACAATTCTGAATTGTAGTGAATACTCAATATGTAAAGGTCCACAGTCAAGTAGGCTCTTAACTAGAAGAATAAAGGAGAGCTTCTTAGAGGAGATGGCATTTGATGTGTACTTTGGTAGGAATTCAATAGTCAAGGTGAAAAACTTGGATTTGAATCCTGATTCTGCTACTTGTCACGTCTGCCAGGCCACATCACTTATCTGGAGCTCATTGAGCCCAACCGGTTCATTTTACAGATGAAGGATTTAGAGGGAGAGAAGTCAGCTACACTAACGAGGTGAACAAGAACATCACTCCTCTGATTTATACTAGAAATGGGAAGAGAGAATATCCATGAAGTAAAAAACAGATTGATTTCTTTTTACTTGTGATTTATTTAAAAAATTGTAGCTATAAAGAGGGATCTATAGATTGTTGGAAGCAGATTCAGTAGGTTAAATTTTGTAACTTACCAAGTATTCTGTATATGTACCAAGTACATATTATTGTACATGGTAATATATTACTAGGAGTACATACAGAGCAGACAGAGTAATTACTGAAATTCTGTGCCTAAATCATATATCATATAACACTATAACAATACATAACTGTAAAAAGAAAGACAGGCAAATTTACACGGGATGTGTGATACCCATTTATCAAAAGTGTTTAAAAGCAACATTTACACTTAAAATTTTTAGCCAAAAAGGGAGATTTATAACTACTATGGCATGAATTTATATGTCTAATTTATGAAGATGTAAAGAACCATGAGAAGATTTGAAAGAAGTGACGTTAAATGAACAAGACAGAATGAAAAGAACAACATACACAATTATTACAATCATATCAATAAATAAACCTTAAATGGCAACAAAACAGCTAAAAAACATTGGACAAAACTGGTACTAACATAAAAAAGAGATCTTTTCTTTCTTTTAACAAACAAAAAAGCAAATAGAGAGTAAAACTGCAAGTACTGCCTATCAGTTATAATTGCTCTTTAATACTATTTTGCTTAACTTTATTGGGGAATTTTATGTTGTAGATGATTGCATTGTATGCAAACTTTGCATGATGTAAGAAAACAAACTACATTAATTTTTTAAAAGATTTTTTTAAAAATGGAAGATTTTAAAAAACTAAACAAGAGCAAAGCAAAGGACTCTGGAATTTGATCAGAGTTTTCTCTTTGATAAACATTTACCAATATTTTGTGATTACAGCGAGCCTAAGGAGAAAGAATGAAAAATTCTATTTCTTGGTCCTTCCCCCAACCCTGTATTATTTACAATGTATTTAGAAAATAAGTCGCAAAGACACTGGTCTATAGGAAAGAGAAAACAATTAACAACAAAAAAGAGAGCAAAGAATCTCAAGGAAACAATAAGTAATTAGCACAACCAGGAACTTACTGCACTGTTTTACAGGATTCTATCAAACACTAAATAGAGGGAGAAAAGGAGATGAACCAATGCTAGCTTCATGCTTTTTAAAAGTGCGAAAGGGAGAAAATGATTTTTTAAAAAAATTACAGCTTTCCCTTCCATTTGTGGATCTGAAATAGCACATACAATATAAATAAGCAAAGTCTTATGGCAAAATTATATATTTATTTTATAGTTAGAAAAAATACATCAGTGAAGCAACAGCCTTTTTGCTTAATGTCCACTTTGTTCAGAGTATTATACTAATTATAAAACAAATTCACAAAGCTTGAAATCAAAAGAAAAAACAGAATTCATATGTCAGAACGCTGAAGGTTCTACATCTCATCACTATTAATCAGCACACCAATTCAAGCCACGGTGACCCAAGTGCTACTGTTTGAATGGGGTTAAGAATAAAACCTACTTTGAAAGAAACATTAAGAAAATCTCTAAATTAGAATTCACCAGGCAAGATATAGTTTGACAACGTATGGTTAAATGTATTGTGACTAATGATCAAAAAGAATAAATGAAATTAAAATTTTTTTGGTGGACCTTAAAAAAACTATAGCTTCTTGTTTTACTGACCATTTGGTTCTTTGGATTTACTACTGCGTTGGGTTCGAGCATAAAGTACCACCTGCTGGACAATTTCCAGCTGTTCTTCAATCCGAGGAAAATGGAAGTCAGTACATTCTTGACAAACTGTAGCAAAATCTAAGAGACATAAAAATTTACATATAAACTTTAAAATTCAAGTTGTTGAATCCTGGGCTTTTACTTATAAACCAGGAATTCTGGTGCACACACAAATAAATGATTTATAATCCATCTCTCATACTTCCATCTTTAATCAATATATGAAATTAATATACTTGAAAAATCTAAGATTTTGACTTCTGGCCAAGATGGTTGCCTTTATGGAGGCACACACAACTCCCACATATCTACTCAAACAAAAATCTGAAATTAGCATTAGTCCAAACAATGATCAAGAAATCCAGTGAGAAATTATAGTAACTTCTTTCATCACACATACTGTTCTAAATTTCAAGGTAGTGAATATCTGCAGGGAATATCTGCACATGCTTCTAGTTCTGGTCCCCTCATGCTAAAATACCCTTATTACATTGCTTTAAACTCTGGATTTCTACAAGGTAGGTGCTACTATTATCCCCATTTTACAGGTGAGGAAACTGAGGCATAGAGTTTGTGACTTGCCTAGGATCCCACCACTAGGCTAGATATGAACTCAAGTCTTTCTGACTCTAGGCCCAGTGCTCTGTTCACTGTGCCACCAGTTATCTCAAGTGGAATTGAGGACTTTTGAACAATTATAATGAAAATATCAGAGCTAAGGAAGAACTGTGAAATGCAGACATAAGATTCAGGAGAAACCTAGACAGACAAATTTGAGCAATTTAAAGTGTCAGTATGATGACTCAGTGCTAATATTCTAAAGAGGAGGAGAAGAGTCAAGCGTCTCCTCAAAACCTCAATGTCTCCAAAGGGTACTAAGAGAATAAAATAAGAAAATGGAACAAAGGGATGGGATTAGTTCTGTTCTGAGAGTTTTAAGAGAGGAAAGAAAAGGCAAAGTAGAAGGAATACAGTGGTCTAGGAAGGATGAAAAGAGGAGTAGAACCTGTTATTTATAATCAGAGTGGATAAGAAAAGGGGCATCTAAACATGAAAGAGGGAGAAGAGGGGTGGGCAGGAGATGAACTTCAATCTTATTTGGAAAATACAAAGGAGAGTTGACACACACAGACATACACACACACAAACACACAGAAAATGAAGCAGAAATATAACAAACTGAATAAGGAAACAAACAAATGCAGAGATGGAGTTAAAAGGGAGGATAATACCTGGAAGGAAATATTTTAAAAGATGATGGAAGTGGGACTCAAAGAAAAAGATACGGGAGAGGTGGAGCCAAGACAGCGGCATAGAAGCAGCAAGGTCCCACAGCGCCAACACTGCCACCTAAACACCCATAAAATATGAGCCCAGACAAAGTCTAGGAAAGTCTAGGACTCTCAGACTCACAAAAATACAGAAAACACATCTCTTGCTGAAGGCAGCTCTGTAGCAGGGACTCATCGCGGCAGCCGGGAGAAGAGGCTGGCCCAGCCTGAAGCCGAGACCGAAGCCAGGCCCAGGGCGATGGGAAGGAGCCGGGCTGAGCTGAGCCCCACCACGCCGCAGGCAGTCTGCAAAGGAGAGGATCTACAGCCTCCAGCACCTCCACATCTGCCAAGGAGTGAGGAACAGGATGGGAGAGGGGCAGCTCGCACTGGAGCAGAGACCGGCACAGCCCAAAACCGCAGCCGCGGCCAGGCCAGGCCCTAGGGCGGCCAGGAGGAGCTGAGCCTCCCAAGCCGCAGCTTGAGCCTATTTCAGAGAAGATCTAAAGCACCTGCCTTAGGGGATCTTCAAATCATTAATGAAAGTGAAACTTTGAAAATTAATTCGGGGGTGGGAAAGCAGTTCGGCCTATCTGCCCCTGGGGCAAGGAAGCAGTGGGGGAAAGGAACTGCTGGAACCAGCAACAGCCCCCACCAGGCTGCTTCAGAGCCCTTGGCCTTCGGACTCTGCAGGGGGGCACAGGGGCTGAATCAATTGATCAGGGCCAAGTGCTCTTGCGTTGAGCGGCCTAGATCCGGGTCGTGGTCTTGGGTGGTAGTCCTGGGGTGCGCTTTCAGCAAGCCAAAGCTAGGGGGACTTGCAACAACCCCCTAATAGCTCCGGCAGCTGGGAAAACGCCAGCGATTTGGAACACAGCTTTCCCCCCTGGAAGCAGAGGTTCACAGAGCTAAAAAAACCCAACCAATTAATTGACTGGCCAACATGAGGAAAAGGAAGCAAAATAAGAACAGCAATAAAACTCTAGAATCTCTTTTTGTGGACAAAAAGGACCAAAGAATGGAACGGGAGGAAGACAGCCCAGAACTCAGAACTCCCACCCCAAATGTTTCCAAGACACTTGAAGAATGCCTAGAAGCTATACATCAACTGAAAAAGGACTTTGAAAACCA